>CM043022.1:46999660-47304283 GCA_023690525.1 Holotrichia oblita
TAGTAGTGGGAGGGATGGCCAACCATGCTGCTTCAACTCGCCTCCATAGCTCTTCAACGTTACCCGAAGGAGCTGAATAACGTAGTAACCGTCCCTGGCTCAAACTCGCTCGAGTAACGCGAACCGTCTTCCATTAGGCACAAAGTACGACTGTATAGTATCATGACGAGAACCTACATACCTGCCTGCATTTCTCTTCAAGTAATAGAATTAGAAAATGTCAATGTTATAAGTATTTATATTTGTAGTATATGTGTAGTAATATGACCATTTTTGTTATCATTTTTAAATTTAACGGTTTTACTTCTTAGTCAGTTATCTTACGACAGCTTACGGTAATAGAAAAAATCGTAAACATTCCATGTTTACATTGCGTTTTATAACTAATGTAATGTATAAAACACAATACTTGTAAATTCAAAATAGATATCACTAAATTTGAAGGAGTTAATTATTTCTTAATAAAACTTTTACAAAACAAATTCCAAGGAATTCTGAAGAAATTAATGTCTCTAAAACATTTAGGCTACTAAATAAAGGTAAATGATAATTTTTGTTAAGAAAAGCATGCTGCACACTCCTGTCTACTACGTGTTTAAATATAAGTAATTTGGTATTTTTGCATTCCTGATTAGCGGAAAGCAATAAAAATTAATTACTTTCTTGTTTCGAGCAATATTTTTACTGCTATATTTACTATCTTACTTAATTATGAAGCACAAGCTGTATAAAACTTAAACTTTATTTAAAAGTTTCAAATATACTTTTCATTAAGTATAGGTTTTATACAGCATGGATTTCTTTATCTAATGCGTTAAAATTGATTGCAAATAGAAAGAGCACACAGAAAATATAACAATACCGCTTTTATGTAATAGTCTACAACGGTTTTTCGATTTTCTCGTAATGCCAAAAATAAGGAGTGTTGAAAATTTTTCACATAACCTTTAACCCATAAAGCAAGTCGTAAATATCGGTACTAATCTACATTGCTATCTCGATATTTTAAAGGTTTGTGCTAATAACTGTATCAATAATCGCGGGTTAAATTTATTTTAAATCAAGACAATCTCCTCTCTTTTAAAACCACATTAGGGTTATTTAACAAACTGGCTGGTAAGTTTGCTTTACAGAATGGTTATATACACAACCTGTTTTGTCACCTTGTTTAAATGTCATTAGGCATATTTAACAGGTTTAGGTACCACTTATGTTGGCACTACAGCGTGATGTTTGTATTTACGTGACAAATATTTCTCTGTTTGCTTATTGTCGATGTAAATACGAAAAATTAATACACGAACAATGTAACAATGCACGGGTACATAAAAATGAAAGCATAAAGTTTTATAGGTATCGTTGGACAAAATTAATATGCAAACTGTTTATATTGTATACCCAATTGCCTTACAAACCACTTTTAGTGGTTAAGAAGCTATATGTATATTATACATAAATTTTAAATATTTGAAACAAACTTAAAGATATGCACATTTTTATATTAAAGCAGACGATTACACACATTAAAATGATGTAAATTAACTTTTTTCGTTAAACAAATCTAACAATGTTTTAAAACCCACCGTATAGAGCGTGTTAATCATCTCATCCGTTTGAGCTTAAAAGCCGTAACTCCTTGAACTTTAACAATATATAACCAATCGCTAATATTAAGAAAGCAAACCCAATATACGACATTCCTACGTTCTTGATTTTAAGGAGCTAAATAGCTTCTATTAATAAACAAAAGAACACAAAAAATAATCCAGTTTACACGAAGAAACTATCAAGTAACGGTATAACGGCAAATCCAGATCGCATTTTCGTTTCAAGGTCTATTCTTTGCCGTTATTTCGCACTAATTTTTTGTGGCTTATACCCACCTTAATAACGCAAATATGTTGAACACATATTTAACCTTTCTAAACACATTGTTCTATTAACTTTTGGTGACTTTCTGTTCAGTCTCGAAATTAGTAAATGATAGTAATTCTATATAACAAAACAGGAATGAAAATTCTAATTCATAATTGTACAATTATTATTAGAATTGTATAATGGGATACAGTATAAAGTATGAAACTTACTCTTGGATCTGTTCGGTCTCTATCAGTGTACCTATTCCTAGTTAGTCTAATTTATTTACATTGATGGTGTCCACTAATCGCTTTCAGATAACTATTATTCAACATACAGAGCAGGTGGTAGCTACATCCTCCTACATCCCCTTTTGTTTTTTATTCTCAATGTCAATTTATAATGTGTAGGTTTCTCAGTGGGTCGTTTTAATGTGATGTTAATTCTGTGTTATAAGTTCCACTATATCCTCCACTACAACATCGAACAAATATAGCAAAAGCACCCAAGCAAAAAGGAGTTGAGGTAGTAAGAGAGAACACAGAGTATGTACAGTTTGTGTATTAAGTAATGTCTTCCCGTCTTCCTGTCTTCCCCTTTGAAGCGCTTGTCAAACTTTCTTCCGCCATGCCCGTTCGGTCATTTTCGAAAATGGCCCTTAAGATGTATAGTTGGGTATTTAAAATATCTCGACTGAACGAAAACGACCGAATCGGCGTGATCGGAAGAAAGTTTGATATGCTCTTCAAAGAGGAAGACATTACTTAATACATAAACTGTACATCTACTAAAATTAAATGCAACTCGTGGCATGTATCTTGTTTTATCTTCTTTACAGAACTTACACTACCACTCACACCGGCTATTAATGACGAGATATAAGGAAAATTCAAATATACATAAATTTTGACAGAGACGTATTTTCGAAAACCAATTTATACATATAAAAGAGTAGCCATTACCTTTGTTCCATCAACTCCATTTTAGATAAAGGATCATATAAGAGAAATATAATTTCTTCTAATGTGTCAATTATTTTCAGTGTGTCTAAAACGTTTTTTTTCACAGAGCTCCAACAAAGGTAAAATACATTCAATACAACTTTGACACTTAACTGCTGACTCATTTTTGTGCACCCACTTTGCACTTTAGTCATAACTAAATGATCAGGCTGAATTCGCCGAATACTATAGCGTCTGAAAACCCCAAGATTTTTGTATGTTTCACTTTCCAAGGTCAATGGCCTAATGCGAGACTTAACAAGAATTTCCTATACATCCCCCTCTAAGCGATCGTTAGTTAGTAGTTAGCGATAGTGTGATTATCTGTAGTAAAGAATTTCATAACAGAACAATGCCCACAAAACCTATTTTTCTGGCCTCCAAGACTAACAAGATTTAAACCAAAATTGTAAGTCGCTTAATACGCAGATCATTGTTAAGTCAAGAAAATTGAGCGTTTACCTCATACATTATAGCTTCTTATAGTTTTCATCTAACTTATCACCATTCCGTTTTGATTAAGTGACTTTCTGCTTGCGGTATCATTGAAAGTTGAAATAAATAAGGACAGTATGCAGTTAAGTATAGAAGGAATATCGTACTACTAACTATATATTTTGATCGGAATTTGTAACAATTTTAGTACAAATTCAGAACTGTATTCTCTATAATCCTCCTAGTCGTGCGACAAAAAATTGCTGACGTATTTAAATATATGTATATATAGACTGGACATAAGGCATCCTCATTCATAGACGACAATTAATCAGAAAGTTCCATTATTAGGTTCATTAAGTTTATATTAGTTATAGCTGTGATATAGCTCACTGTATAAAGCGTTTCACTGTATTTTGCGAACACACGAAAGAAATTTTCTGCAGAAAAAGTATGCTTTCAGTCTAAGTAGATAATAAGACTGTCTCAATAAGAAAACCCGTTATTTGAAAATTACAAAATCGGAGAAGTTGTATGTATAACAAGGGAACTATAGCATTTCCTGTATGTAAATAACAACAACAAAGAATAGGACTAGTTGAACATGACAAAAGGTCGTCCTTCTATTCTAATTGTATTAGCAAAGAGTCTTGGTTCCTTAGACTGTATTGATCTTGTATCAATGTTTTTGTTTACCACGTGCATACCACGATGTTGTATTTGTATGTAAATGTATATCTAGTTTTATGTATGTAGGCATATGTACAGCTTTTGTATTTACAATTGGTCTACCTGTTAAACAATAAATTGTTATTACACTCTATATTGAACAAATATAAATGGAACCTCTTCACATTCAAACTTCGGAATAGGTCATCGCCCCTATGTAACAACTCAATGGGTTGCCAATTTATGTATTTATTCCCAACACGATACTTTTATTTTTTAATACCCTAGGGGTTCAATCGATTTTGTTACTGAATCAAGCGTAGACTTGCTAATGTGCCGAACCATGTCTGCACCCACCTATGCACAAGTTATAAATTTACAAAATACAATAGCAGTGAAAAGTTTTCGTTCTATTTCTTCAGAATTCTAGGATTTTGTAACCATTCTATTAAGCCACCTTTAAAACGTATGGTGCAAGTGCGAAATTTATTTGCTTTGTTTTAAAGTAAGCATATTAATTCCGGATATTTTTTAAATTGCTTGAAGTTACCGGTCAATACATGTTAATTTTTCTAACTTAAAATATTATATATACGGAAACTACATTTGGGAGATTAATTCTGGAAAAGTTCGGTGAAGCTTACTAGTCGATAGAACTACGTACGTAAAAAGTTGGATTCAACTTTACATATAATGAAAATTGCGAGCTTAAGAGCGCAGTGGAATTAACCAAGTCAGAATCATATTCAAACAAAGTTCACGTTCGCCTTCCATCCGCAACTATACTGAAATACTAATCTCATATACAGTATCATTTCTGAACCCCAAACACTTTATAATCACCCATATAGAGCGCATTTTCCATTGTAGGTACCCACTTATTAAAAGGTTTTAAGAGCATTACTTATGCATTAGCAAATTGCAGTGTAACCACTGAAAGCGAATAAATTAATTTCAAAATCATACTTAAGGAACGTCCTTTGGCTAAAATCGCCACTGGATCACTCATTACTACACTGAAATATTTGGTTTATAATCTTATACTACATATAATATATACTTACATATTTGTATATATAATATCTTCTTAACTCGTTCTTTTTATCAGTTCGATTTGATTTGCGGAAATAAAAAAATATAACAGAAGAAGACGAAAATACATACATTCCTCTTGTGTTGAAATATTAGTGTCATTTAGTTTAAACATATTACTATTTAAATGTACGTCTCAATCATTAACTTCAATTGACGGTTTTCTTTCACATCTAAATATTCTTTTTTCTATATTTCTCAATAAAGTTGTGCTGGGTGTGTCGCATAAGCCGGATATTTACTACGGCAAACATTTCACAACACATATTCTCATATTCATAAATCTTAACGGTGTTACAATTGTTACCTCTCTGTTACCGGCAATACTGCCACTTCTAACTTGTAAAACGTATTTGATATGGTGTGCTTAACATAATCTTGTTTGGCACGAGCCTAAACACATTTGCCCGCTTTAATCGCTATGCCATTTTTTATTTTTAATTATACAGTCGAGAAGAAATAAAAATTTAACGAATTTCTTTTTATAATTGTATTAATATTTTGAAGAAGAATAATTTAATTACGTTCGCAATTAGGTCAGAAATAAATTTAAAATTACAAGCTTAATATTGCTTTTGCATCGCTATCTTCAATTATAATTTTCTCTTTATATAACAAAAAAAACCGTAAATCGAATAATTTGGTAATATATTGAAAAGTAATTTTTAACAACAAAGTTTTCAACATATCCGTGCCAATTCTTTACTGCGAGAAGTATCTGCTGTATGTATAAAATGCGAGTTATGAAGAGATTGTGTTACACTTTTAGTCCATCAATGTTGGATCTTGCATAATCTTTTCCTTGTAAAAACCAACATTAACAATAAGAAAAGTACTTAATCGAGCCTCTCTACTATCTGTTGTAGATTATATACATAGTTCTATATTTTTCATTATTATTACTATAATTTAGAATTACGATAAAATATCCGGACGAACATAACAACCACTATACATATGTATGTAGGTACTTTTGTCACAATATCGGAATGCAATACTGTTACCGGTCCTACACTCCTTACAAAATTGCCCAAAGCTTTCATTATCGCGTCTAAACTCATTTGCTTATCGACGAACGATCAGGTCTAATGAACAAACGTTAGATAAAACTAAGTCTACATAAAATTAGATAAACCCGTACATTTTTTTGTATTTCTAAAAGATAACGTAAAAATGTCTATAGTAACGCTATATCCGCTTCCTTGAATATATCAATCTCTATTTCTTGATATCATTCTTATATTCTTTCTACCTCGAGCAAAACACTTCCTGCAGCGACTTTCCATAATTACTAGCTAACCTTGTATTATAAGTTTTTGAACTGCCAATCAACCTTAAAAGCATTCTCTTATAAAAAGAAGGATAATCTAAATTAATTTGGCGATAGATTCATTTCGAAATTTCATGCCACTGCTATCGCCGGTAATGAACCTTCTGAGATTTATATGTATGTGTACGCATTTATACAGTCATCCGCAAATATTAGCCTAATACACTATCTATAGTACATTCCGAATTATATGATAGTTGGAAACAGGATGAGGAATATGTGTAGTTTTAGATTTTTAAACTACCTATAAAACATTTGATAGATAGAGAATTGGAAAAATAACTTGAAAATTGCGAATTTAAAGCTTTCGTGATAATTTGAAAAAATCGAATAGGTGTCTGTCAAATAACTGGAATAACGAATGAGAGAATACGAGATTTAAATAAATACTTAATGTACCTACATAAATTACAAGTAAAGATATTTCAAGTAAATATGTCAAATATATGGTGGTGGAAATAACTTCAGTAAGATTTCTAAAAAAAAGAATAAATGCCAGGACAAAAACATGCAAACAAATTTTTCTATATTCCTTAAATTTTTACTTTTCTGATACAAGAGATACGGCATTATAATGGAAATACAATTCATTTTTTAATTAAAATGGGGTGAAATCGTTTAGCCTTTAAATACAATACTAAACTATTACTTCTTGTTCCAGCGGAGAATTTTACCTGAAGGAATTGTTTACATCGAAATTTTTTGCTCCTTTCGACTTTCAGTTAAAGAAACATTCATTTTATTCTTCATGTTGGTCCTGTTCGTTCGCTACTCCCCCATCGCCACTACCTAAACAATTGTTCATAGTAACGTCTTTTCCTGAAATTATACTCAGTCTATCTTTCCTCAGTTTATTTTTTGCCCTTTTTGCAATCGATCTAAAGCGTTTAAAACATTGAAGTAGTACGTTACTCCATCTACCATGGATATCTCCCTCTCTATCTTACTGTGCCTCTCTTTCAGTACTACTCTCATCAGATGCCGTGGGTTGCTTCTTTAACACTATTTCTTTGTTTAGTTGCACTTTTTCTCGCATTGCAAACCCGGCTATAACAATTTGGACTGCATTTACGCCTAATTTATCTAACATTCTTTTTAGTAAACACGGAAAAACAGTTTTGAAAAAAACTTTTGTATTCAAGGACATCAGTTCATTCACCTTATTTAATTCATCTTCTGATGGATGAAAAAGGCAACGTCGAATAGTTAACAAATGTACGCAACATTTAGTGGCAGTAAGATAAATTTCACATAGCAAGTTTTACTTAATTGAATCAGACCCAGCTTTTTCCATCCAGCTTTCGTACGTATAGTAATATATCCCCAATTCAATTTTCACACTTCTTGATATGAAGCTAACCACTACTGCTTCTGTTAGATCCAGAACCCCCCAATTTCAGCCTCTGACCACGTTTGATAAAGATGTTTTGCTTTGCATACGCTGTAAGAAGCTGCTGTTTTTCTAACTACTGCAGTAGCAAATGTCATGCTGATACTTATTTTAGAGGAAATCATGAATCTTTCTGTATGCTTTACAACTTTATTTCAGACGACTTTAATTAATTCTGGTACGTCAGAAAAATTTATTTTATCAAACTTGCTGATGTTTTGCATGGAATGACACTTTGTAGAATCTGTTTAACGTCATTATTTTTATTTACGGTAATATTTAAAGTTGACTACAACACGTTGTATGTACACTTGTTCTCCCTCTCATACTGTCTTTTGGCCTTTTGCTGACAGTTTTAGCACCTTCTTATATATCTGTAAAACCTCATCGAAATCACCCTCGCCAGATATAAATGTTCATATTTACAAGAAATTCTTACCTTAGTTATCACTTTGTGCAATAATCTGTACGCATGTTAAATTTCAATGGAAAACACTGTACAATATACTTATATATATACTTTTCCTTAACTTTATTTATAAAATATTGTTTCAGCAATTTATAAAATGGCAGGTTTATGAGGTTAACTATAAACCGGCATTTAAATTTCGTTGAAATATACCACAGTAAGAGAAGAACGATATTAAAACAGAGAAGCTCTCATTATCTCTGAATAGATCGCGGTACCTACATTAATTATTTCAAATTTAAGTTATTGGCAAAAATCACCCTTTAGGCGCAACATAAACGCTTGACTTAATTTGTTATCAATAAGTTTTCCTATACTTTGACCAAATTTTTGGATTTATTTGATTTATCAACTTCGGCAATAAAGAATTAATAATCGCATCAACTTGTTGAGAAAAACTCCCGTGTCTGCACACTACTGCAACATGCTTCATAGTTGCACCCAGACCCTTATCCAGAATTCATCAACATCAGTTTTTCTTGCGTACTGCCATTTATAAATATATATAGTTTAATCTTAAAATGTTGATCTACACAACATATTTTCAATTGATGCGTCTCAAATACTAATAATCTTCAATACATACATAACAATTGTATACTAAACAGATATGAGAACCGTCTCAAACACTTACAATCTTCATATCACAATAAAATAACCCAAGTCTACAAAGTTAATAACTTGCTATTAATTCTAATATTAAAGTACCGTACCTTGTAACCTTCATTTATGAAATAAAATCTGCAAAAATGCACTTATCTTAATTGGTAAGTTATCATAATCTGAAATGAACTGTACTTAGTCCGTACATATAGGTGCGATTAGCGGGCCGCTGTATCGGAGAACGGCGGTCTCCGATACAGCGGCCCGTAGAGTGGGGCCTCCCCAAAAATGAGAGCGACCTACATTTTTAACATTATCCATTCACCAAGAACTAACGGGAGAGCGCAAAAATACCTAAAACTCGTTTTGGCTATTAATTTAATAGCGTTCGGATTACATGGTTTTCTGTTGCCAATCTACCTTTGCATACAGTGAGGAATAGTAATACAGTTTACATCGTAATACTTCGACAGACGGTTTAGTGAATCGTGATTTGTCTGTGTTTTTAACAAGTTAATAATTTGGCAAGATTGTGTTCGAGCGCAGAGTGTGACTATATTGAAGTGAATATCGCATTCAAATTTCTCTTACACCACGAGACTATCTTGTATGGATACTTTTACTTACATATCTACAACGGTACGTGCTCTTCCCAACTATATTTTTCGCATAAAATGATGTAATATACCATATAAGTCATTAATAAAAGACGGAATAAATATTTAGTATAATGCTGACTATTTTAAAGAAAATAACTTTGTAATTTGTCTAACATGGAGATTTTATGAAGACATTGCTTTTATTTTTTTATATTTATATTATTTAATGAAGTCACATAGATTTGCCATCAAAATATTATAAAGATTCTTCTTGTGATATTAATAATCTCTCATATTCTCATAACTTTTCTTGACAATTCCTTAATTTTTATTTCATATTTAAGCTACTGTGTCTATTCTATGTACTACTAATTTTTAGAAGACTTGTAAATACAATTTAAAGATTTCTCATTTCCTTTTCTTCTAGATAAAAGCGCTACAAGAATAATGAGGCTTACAAATTAAATTTTCTATGTAAAAACTGTTAAAGAAATGATCATATTATTCAATGTATCAGTATTTTCATTTTATTATTATTATCACTTTGTATGCGGACTGTATGAACACAAGAATTGGAAAATTAGTAACTATTACTGTATTTACATTTAACAAAAAGAAAATATGTAGTAAGATAATGAACGGAAAAACAGTTCCATGGTTTACAAAATGATTCATGTCCCTTTATAAAAAAATATAGTAATCTTTTATCCAACTTAAGCATAAAAACTGTTCTAGGTCCCCTAAATATGTATGTATAATTGTTGTTGTATTATGTATCACTAAAAACTGCTCTTTCATTATAACGATTAACACATCTCATATAGATTTCTACATTTTAAGTTAAGGAGTTAGTAAAACTAGATGTTACCATATTCAGCTAACATTAAAATAGAATTTCACATTTTCAATGGAATGCCAGTAGATCTTTTCAAACATATTTCTTTGTTTTACTAGAAATTGGGCAAATAATATGAAAATAATTGTCTTTGAAAGTCGATTAAAAGAATATACCAGCATAAAGGTATTAGTTCATTAATTCAATTCCCTTCAATCAATTTTCCTTTGCTAGTTTCACGTACAACAGAATTTTGTAATTATAGATTTTTAGAGAGACTGAATTGTACGCTATTTAATTTAATAATTCCTACGCACACAACGAGAAAAAATGACACAAACTTTGTATCCTATCGTGTTTAATACAACATCTAAACTTGGCAAATTCGCTACACATTCCAGCGGATTATTCATGCGATTATAAGAAAAAGATTACGCACTATATTCACAATTGGACGGTTAAGTGAGTTCATCGAATGTGCCTACATACTAATTTGCAATTCAAGTTTATTTCTCGGCCGACCGCAAACCCGATAGCTGTCCTACACTGCATGTGGTAAGCATATGCCATGTTTAACAATTTCTTTATTATTTTCGTGAGTAGCGGAATAGGTTGAAGCAATGTTATCAAACTACTACCACAATCAAGCGTATTATAGTACAATACAATATAATACTAGTGTTGTTTGGCATATTCAAAATCCGATGTTTACACGCGCTACTAAATTATCTGCGCGCTATTGCTAACTTCGTTAATTTTAAAGCTACAAATCGATCAAATTCTAACATTGCTCAAAATTAGAATACAAAGTCGTTGATTTTTCATTGTGCACTCATTATTTCCGTTAATATTATATTTATTTATATATTATATTTAAAAACTAATTTTTTACAATTGCAATTCTCCAATTACGTAAAATACAATGCCATACTTTAAAAAACAAAAGAGGAGCGAATGACAGTTCGGTTTTTTTTAATTGAACATCCCACGTCGGTCACACAAGAAGAAGTTTTAATATTACATTAAAATAGCATTTCGGAGAATTCAGTTTATATCAATTTATAATCAAAACTAAACCTATTTAAGTCCATAGCAAGAATAAAGAATGTATGCTCACACATAGGTTCTAATAACGTAAATGGGCAAATTATACAAGTATGTCTCAACGAGATTTGATTACAAGAATATAGGGACATAATAAAAATTAAGATTTAAAATTTGTTAAGTTCTGGTTCTTTTGGTTACACTGGACTTCTGTATCTACTCCGTTATTTTAAATATAATTATCTAATTTTTATTACTGGTTTGTATTACTGAGACAATGCTAGGACTATTTTGTCTAATAAACCTTACCTCTAAAGTTATCCTTTTTTGAATTATTTAATCTTTTGTATAAGAATTAAGAGCTGCAGGTTATTACAAACAGCTGCTTACAGTTTCAAGAAGTTCATTTACGTACAGATTTAATATTTTCGATAATTATTTCAGAAAGTCTGCTGCATCAGCTGCCGTAAAGTAAACTTTACAAAATAATACCAAGTGTTCACAAAAAGCAAATCCAAACTTTTATCCAGACAATGTCAATATCTTATTATTTTCAATAGCAACTCAGCTAATGCGTCCAAAATTAGGGGCAGTATGTACTTACTTCCCTTTAATTAATCATTTTAGAGTTATTTTGCAAAATATATAAAAATTAATTTTGTAGCACTGATTAGGCTATGATCTACTACTACTGCTATCCAAAACTAGAGAACAATACAAACAAACACTACTAATGCGCCACAAACATAAATTTTAAATCGTGCAAGCTTTTGTTGTTTTTAAGAAGAATTACTCAACAGAAATGCAATTATCTTCGTCAGATGCGTTACTTTGTTATAACTATACGGATATCATCGTTCTCGGGTTGTTATGAAAATTGAATTAAATTTTATTTTGCAAAATCGATTGGTGTATGGAAGTTAGCCTAAATATACATTTCCACAAAACTGTCTTAATATTATGAATATAACAAATAACATAAAGCTGACAGGGCAACAGCGAAGCTGTCATTATCAAAGCACTAATAATACCTCCGAAACTAGTTTCTCTCTCTCTTCTCATAGATAAGTTAAACTACTGTAACTAAACTAAAGTAATACAGATTAAATTACTACAATTACTACTAAGTAGATTATATTAGATTAGATGTGGGTTGTGTAGGCAATGCTGCCTCTTTTCACTGTGACCTGTAAGATCTATTGTGAATACCCTTAATCTTTTAGTCCCAATTAATCTTCAGACTTTTAAAAAAGTCTAGGATTTTTTGACAGGCTACAGTTTTAATACTAGCCGGTTTACGCGCGCCTTTTTGAGGTAATGGAGTTTCTGCCGGACCACCGCCTAGCAGTTGGACATTTATCACAATCCACCTTGCCCTTCTTCAGGTGGTACCTAAGAGAGCCGTGGTCAGTGAGTAAAGCCGTGATGGTACTGAGGTCTCTTCTGTTGAGCTCCAGCAAAAATTTTGCCCTGATAGCTAAAAAAGTAATAAACTTTTTTGATTGTTTAGTTTTGGGGTGTTAGCCCAGTACAAGAGTTTTGGTTCGGTTTCCCACTGTTGGAGGTAAACTCTTATATGGCTTTTGGTTAGACCACAAAATGGCTCTGGTCCAATAAATCGGAATGCCGCGTCTTTCTTTGCAAGACGATCACTAGTTTCGTTGCCCTCACAGCTCCAAGGACCTGGTACCCACGTTAATGTGACTGTGCTTCTAGGATTGGTACCAAAAATTAAGAAATGTTTTGTGTTGACTACTTTATTGGATGTTTTGTGGGTAAGCTAGTGCCTTTTGTAATCAATATGTTATACCAAATTTTACCCATAAGAAGTAATAAAGTTGAGACAACAGACGCAAAAATTAACCACACCACATTTTGCAAATACAAAATTTAATATAACATTCTGACATGATGACTAAATTGGACCAATTATATGATATGGACAATATGAATTTATTGCGATATGCTTTTCGAGTATATCTTTAATTGCATATAAAATTCAAGTACGTGAAGTATAGAACTGAAAGTCAATGTCTACGTCGAGGTCGTTCTTTTTAACAAATTTAAGTATTAACTAGTAACTGCACTTACCACTCTATAAACATTTGACAGACCATTCTAATTGAAGCAACGTGTAGGTCTGGTGAAAACCATTATTATTGAAGTAACGTGTAGGTCTGGTGACTGTGATTGATAATAGTTCTGAAAATAAGTAAACCAATACAAGTTTCGGTATATATTAAAGCTAAAGCAAGAAATACTGTTCTCCAAACTAACAATAACTTAAAACATAATCGCAACATTAGAACGTCAAATTGCTTCTATTAGAAAGCTTAAATAGTTACAAATATGACACCTATATCTGAGGAAACGGGAAACTGTCGAAAACTTGATTGCAACATTACACCTAGTCTGGCGTCGTTATATTGTAGCTGAAATGCTTAGTATTCGTTCATAAACGATCCTGAACTTGTAGACGATTACTGGATCTTTTTTTCGGATTTACTAATATATAAAGATGAGAATGAAGAATAATTATAATTATTGCTAATTCTCAATGCTATTAGATGACTAATAGCAATATGATTATTATTCTAAATATTTAAGTTTAAATTACCATTAAAATTAAAGGAGAAAATCTAAGATGTTCGAGCGTATCAAGCTACGCAGTGTATCATGTAAAAGTAAATATGTAATAATTCGCTCTTAAACCGGATTGAGCTGCATTACCCTAACCTCTTTCGAAACGAGGAAATTATACGTACTACACTATATTTGAAATGTTCACTACATGTGTGTATTTAGTATTCAATAGAAAAAAAATAAGACTATGGCTTTCTCATATTCATGTATTCCTTCTTAGACAAGGCATAAAAGATGAATACAAATTATGTTACTTTTACTTGTGTCGTTCATGTTTAAGTAATACACGTAAACGGTACACGTATTGGGAATGTATGTGTAAATACACATGTTTTACTGTAAAAACAATTTCGTCATAAGGTAGAAACGTCTCATTGACTACCCTAATGCAACCACTTATAAATGTTACTACTACAATTTATTACTAACTAATACCATATTTACACATACAGCCAGTATAGTGTGCATGTTATTATGTATACGAGGACGAGGTGAAAAATTTTATGCCAGGCTTATAGGAGGTTGTGTGGTTTTTTCAACTAATAAACTGTCACTGAAATATTCTGTATTGATTCTGGCAGTTTATGTATTACATGAAATGTTCTTTACCTCTGTTTTTCTTAATGCCTTATTTTATTGCATTAAAAGTTCATTGTGTCCCAAAATCCAGGTATTGATAATCAACAATTGGGAAAACAGCCCTCCTAATTAAGTTCTAAGGTAAGGAACGAAATCAATTATTCATTTTCTTATTTAAAATTATTGATTCAGTTCAGTCAGAATAATGAAATGAAACATTAAGACCTAGATATTTCGAGGTGGTGAAACAAGAAACCAAGTTTTTATAGAACGCCTAATTCGCTTCAAATAATGATCAGTAAGTGATTACATTTCTTTTTTTTCAATTTCATGGTATAACTGAAAAGCCATAAACTTTTATCTAACTTTTTATTACGAATCGCGTTCAATCGAGATCCCAAATCAACAATTAAATATCGTCGGTATAATTTAAGGACAGAGTTTACATAAGAAGCGACCAATGAGGAACGATAACAAAATTTTCACAGTGGAGTACTTTACAGCAATAATAGTTCGTTATAAAGTCAATTACAAAATGTAAACGAAATCGGTATCGTATAGCGCTACTACAAACGCGAAATAGCAATTCAACCTGAATTAACGTTAACTGTACGTTTATTATGCAAATGCTGAACAACATCATTCGTTTAATGTGTAAGTTACATTACTTAACCGAAACAAAGCCTAAAGTTGTATTGTCAAAAGTTTAAATAAAATTAGCTTCTGTCGTAGTTTGCTCCACGCCCTAATGAAGGCGGTCCCAGATTAAGATAGCCGAGGAATATTAGAGGTATCTACCTACGACAGAAAAAGCAATACCCATTGCAGGGTGGGCAAATTTCGATGTTTTAATAGGGGATCTCGGTTACTATAAGAGGTATCAAAAATCGGGCCACGCATCCGCGATCTGTTTTTGGAGAAGAGGATGATGGTGAAAACCAAATTTGGCTATCGGCTTTCGGTTTCGAGTTATCCCTGAAAATTCGATTTTTCCCATTTTTGTTTTATCACGATATCTCGGCTATTTATGAAAATTGATAAAAATGACTAGTTAGTTTTCACTGTATTATAGCAAAAAATTAACATTTTCCATTGATTTTCATCATTTCATTGCTTTTTGTTAGTAGGTGTGTGTCATTCAACATACATGAATCTGTCAGTAGGTTTATAAATAGTATCAATAGTTTAAGTTGATTATTTGATTGTTGCTTCACCTTAAAATTATAAATTTGCGATGGCTTATGAAAATTACGAAAAGTATGATATGTTGGAATGCTTTATTCTCAATAATATTAATGCTGAAGCTGCATGTGAAACATATTTTAATCGTTACCCGGAAAGAAGGCAACCTAATAAATCTATTTTTGGAAGACTGAAAGATAATCTCATTAATTTTGGAACATTCAACAAATCAGTAAATATGACACGATTGAATACACACATCCTACCTAATGGATGTGTGTACTTGTCAAGTCTTCGACGAACCAGGCGAATTCATGATTCGTCAATAAAAAAGATTCGCGTCCATCCAACCTAATTATCCACCAAAGGCCATCGATCAATTTGCGGTACTCCTTCCCTACCCACAGACCATACTTGCATCAGTTTCGTCCGTTGAATTTGCAAAAGGATTAGGAGTTACAAGCTCACAATCAGTTTCAACAATTTCCTTGCAGACAGAATGTCTAGATACGTTACTTTGTGTTTATTCCTTTTTTTTGAACTCTTCGATTTTTACAAGACAGAAATAACAACCCGTGGCGTGTTTTTTGGTTCACGCCAAATCATTGGCCTTTATGACAGGACGTCAGAAGAATTCTTGTTTTTATTTCACTGAGTTAATTTGATTATAATACGAAATACAGAAAATGTGGTACTCGTGTTAGTAGATAGGCTATGGGCGTTCTCAAGCCAAAATATTGTTCATAACATCTTTGAATTAATTCACTTAAACAGGAACTGTCCAGAGAATGTTTACAGCCCCTTGCATGGTTTTTCGTGGAACACTGTTTCAAACCTTCTTAACTAAGACTAAATTCAGTAACCATTTCATTTGTCTCTTGCCAGATCGCATCAACAATTAAACATTAAATGAATCACTCCGCCGACTGCAACCTTTATATCTGCACTTATTGATTCCATAAGTTTCCACTAGTATATTCTAATATATTAGAATTCTCTACTTCTCTCTGGGTTTTGTGACGTTATATCCTTCATAGTTGCCGTCGCCTTTGACGGAATAGGCACGAGCATACTGGAGCTTGTTACAATACTTTCTAATTTTAAATTTTACATTAATCTTAATAAGAACCGATAAAAATATTATTTTGAAAATGTGAAGTGATAGAGTACAGTTGTTATGTTTAAAACAATGCAAAATACTAACTTGTAATTAGCAAAAAACCGTTATAAACAATTAGCAGTAACCAAGTTTTATGATTAACAATTGACTGTCGACGGATATATGAGAGCGCACGCCATAAAAGTGCTTTTGTAATCTGGGTAACGACTGGTAAACATTTTAAAGTAAAACGACTTTACAACCAAATATAATATTTTAACCGCGCATGGTTAATATCATTGTGCCATGGCATTACAATTTTTTTGATCGAACTTCATTGTGCAATTCATTTCTAAAAACTTCAAACAAAAATGCCCTTTTGTCAGATTTAAGTTAAATCCTTCAGCAGTCAATATGTGATCACGCTCAATCTGCGAGAAGTCTAACGATTACCGCTTAATACCTAATTAAGAACGAAAATTACGATAAATTACTTTTAATTTACATTTAGAGCTGCTTTACATGATTAAAAACATATTATTTAACAAAATTCCCGATAACCTAAAGGTAATATTTAATCAAACTTTTATTGATAAATAATTAGAAGATGTCTCACTTATAGTCTACGAAGCATAAATTGGTAATATGAAACAGAGAAATACAAAGAAATATTTTGGACACATTAATTACGTAATTCAGTAAACATTTGCATTAATTACATAGTTTAATAGATTGTACAGTACCATAATAAAAACAAAAAAATTGTAAAAATGCATTCCTGCGCGATAAAGACTGACCAAAACAATTTTTATAAAAGTAAATAAAATAATACATTAAATTTACACTACTGCCATGAAACAGATAACAGATATCAATAATAAAAATATAATCGCGTATAATATGTAAATGCCCTAAATACAAAATGTATACGAGGAATCAAAAATAATTAACCTTCAAATAACATTCACTCCAGATGATAACACTCATAAAGCTCATTAAACAATAGAAGATCTGCAATAAAAATACTTACATGGCAATGCTATCTATAATACGAAAAATAGAGATTGTGGATTTGTCGTTAGAGTCAAAAGTGAAATAACGTTATTAAAAACATTTAGAATCATAAATATGCGATACAATGTCGATATGACTGCAGAAACTGGTTTATCTAAACAACCCAAACATAAATATTTTTCCCATTATATCCCTGCAAAATTATTTCTATTTACGGACAAGAAAGAATTAAAGATAAGTTTTTACACAATTTGTTTTCATTTTCATTCATATGTAACTAGTTTACTTATATTAATAAAATGTATAGAGCAGAATGTATACTAGCAGAAGACAGTAGATTTTGCAATTATTTCTGTGATAAATAATAAGCTTGTGCATCATGGATAATTATAGATTAACATTCGCTAATACCATATATCTAATTCTGTTGAATGACAGATATATTATTCATTCCTAAATTTAATAAATTTATTTACATCCTTGATTTTACAGCTCCTAATTCTCCTCTTAACTGTGAATCTGTACAATAAAGTGGTACCCTAAGGTCCTATAACCAGGCTTTCTTCATTTTAACGCGACCATGAGAAAATATGAAAAAGAAAGTTTCAAAAAAATTAATGTAGGAATGAATGTCTTCTCGCATATAGCACAAGGTTAAGTATAACTTTTATCATACAGCGTCTTTTGGCGAAACACAGTTGTTCATTATCAAGGAACTTGCCACTTTTCAACTTTTACATGTTTGCAAAGATAAAAATCAAGTTGATGAAATGAAGATTTAACATGATAGACGAGATTAAAACTGAATTGCAGACTGTGTTGAATATACTGTGCCCTTGCCCACAAAATAAGGCTTCCAAAATACATCATTTACGAGCTAAAATTCTAGCATTGGGCAAATTGACTCATTGCTACATTTCGGAAAGCATTAGATACTATAACACACATACGCCGGAAATGAACACTTTTCTACTTCATCTAATCAAATCTTATATTAAACAATAATAATTATTATTATTATACTAATTTTTTGTTAAGTAATTTGGGTATTTGAAAATTAATTTATCAACAGAAATTCTTCAATAATCAAAGGTAAGTATGTTGTTACTTAAACATACCTAAATTTTACAAACCAGAAACAGTTATTTATTATGTTTGGTAACTGTACATCAGCGAAGTTGTTGGATAATGCTAGGCAACCAGACATTCAAAGCTATCTTTGCCTCTTATATTGCCTCTATTAATACTTGTTACCAGCTAATTTAGTTGAAATACACAATCGATCGAAAACTATCAAATAACGATAGTTCAACTGTAACAATTGTTATAAAAATAGTTCCTTGTATTGTATTGTATTGCTGGTGGGTCGTCCAGATTCCAAGCACATCTCCTCACTGCGACCTATTGATCTATTGTGATTACCCTATCCCATCAGTACCCTTCTACTCCAATGTTCTTAACGAATCTCAGAACTAGTACCAAGGCACCCAGTTCAGGTGTTAAGGTTGCCTGCCCTAGATACTGTATCCTTTGCCGGCTTAATGCTTCGCACTCGCAAAGTATGTACTCGGCTGTTTCAATTTCCAGTGCGCGGAATCGACACGTGTCTTGCTCAACTTTGTCCATTATTTTGGAGATGCTACCTTAGAGAGCTGTGGTCAGTCAGAAGGACCGTAAGAGTCCTTAACTCTAACTTGCTAAGTTTAAATAGTTTTTTATTACTGATTCGCGAGGAGTTAATAAATTTTTTCGCTTGCGTTTATCCGGGTGTTTTCACCAGAGAGAGGCCATTTCTTTTGTCTCCCTTTCTTGAGCTTCCTTCTTGAGCTGGCTTTTGAGAACGCTAAAGAAGAGTTCCGGTCCAATGAAATGCATGTCAGCGCCTTGCTTTACAAGTTGATCCGCCATATCATTTTCTTTGGCATTGGTGTGCCCATCAGGTGTTGATACCAGGGTCTCCTGATAGTTGTGGCTAGTCTCGTGACATTCAGTCATCGACATTCCCAGACCAATTTAAACTCAAAGCTATGAGAGGCTAGAGCTTTTAGGGTCATATTTGTAGTCCGTGCTTGTGGTTGTGTCGGTGCTTGTGCACGCGATTTTGACAGATTTGTAATGACATTTACGTCAAAATCGTGTGCTCAAGCACTGACTATAAATATGACCCTTAGGGTCATATTTATAGTCCGTGCTTGAGGTTGTGCCGATGCTTGAGCACGCGATTCTGACAGATTTTCAATGACATTTATATCAAAATCGCGTGCTCAAGTATCGACACAACCTCAAGGACGGACTATAAATATGACCCTTAGAGCAGTGTGACTGTCTGTACATACATATATAGATATTTGCGGCCCTTAGGTTCTTGACGCAAAGGTCTATGGCGTGTATTTTCGCCTGAAAAATAGGCAGGGATGACCGCACGGCTCTAGTAAATCCTTATATGAAAAGAGAAAATAACATAATAATAATCACAGTTTTTTTCTTGAATAAAGCAGTTTGATCGATATTTATTTGTCAGCAATATATGATGGAAACTGCTATTCGTAAACCTGATAAATTATAAAAGATATTCTTATTAGAATTGATGACAAACTTAATATAAAAGCTCAAGATGAAAAAAACGATGTTATGTGAATCATTAGTATTGTCACATTTTAACTATTGCGATGTTATTTATTCTCCATTTATTACTTTTGCTGCTAAACAAAAAATCCAGAAAGTTCAGAATTCATGTCTGCGCTTAATTTTTGGCATAAGACGCCATGAGCATATTACTCATAGGTTGCATGATATCAAGTGGTCGAATATGAGTAGTCGCTTCTTCATTCAGCCTGCCTGTACCATAAAATTATTTTCACTCAGAAGCCACCTTATCTTTACAATAAAATAATCTTTAGGTCTGATGTTCATACTCTAAATATTCGATTTGGAGATACAATAAGTCCACCAATTCATAAACATTATTTTTTAAAGCCTACTCCTACCAAATTGCATATTTGTATAACAGTATTCCTCAACCTGTGAAACGATGCATCACCGCCTTTAAATCTTCGCCTTTAAAAGAGCGTACTTTCGTTACCTTTTCAATTTGCACAGTTAACTTTCTTGATATTGCTAGAAATATTATATGTACCTTCTAGTTTTGTTTATTAACGGCTTACTAATCCGTTCAATTTGTTAATTGTGTCATGTTGCGTCGATCACAACACCTCTACCTCTGATTGACAATTTTTGTCAAATTAATTATGCATTTACTTGTTGCCTATGTTTATGTTTGCTATTCATTATGTATCTATATATTTATTGAAGGTTAACTTGAAAAATAATTTTAACTGAATTTCGCCTTTTTCTGTGTACTTTCTAATGATTTTGTATAACTGAATAACTGATTAATGTATATTAAGTACAGAAAATAAAAATCATTTAATATTATTATTATAAAAAAAACTATATTGAGGGATGTGTCGAAAAAAATAAGTTTAAATAAATTATTGTTCTTAACCGTCTTTCGTTTGAGATCGAAATCTATTTCCGAGAATATAAGTCAATATAGCCTATGATGAGATAATCCTATAAGTAATTTAACCACATTCTAATTTAGTATTCATAACATATATAGGATACATTGGCTGGCTACACGAATATTGCATCTAACAGATGAAGTTATTAAACTTCTTTAAATATTATGGATATTATCTAATATAAATTGGGATTAACAATATTGGGCTTAACAAAATTGTACCTATTTAACCCATTAACGCCGAGGAAAAAGTCGTAGTAAAGTTCATCTGCCACACCATATATTTCCTCTTTTCCATTTCTTCCACCAATATTATCAGACATTTTTCGATTCTATTTTATCTCATAATACCAGTCATCATTTGTATGAAAATATCTTTTTATTTCTAAATATTTACTCGTAACGGGTCGATGGCCACAGTGGTTAGGCGGCTGGTTATTGTTGTGGCAGAACGATAGAAGGAGGGTTTCAATTCTCTGGAGGGACAGTGACATTTTTTGAGAGGGTTGAAATCCGGATCGACTTACCATTCGCTGTTGGGAGCAAAGTGATTAACAGCGCGGCATTATAACAGGCGGTATGATGCTGTCACAAAGCCATTTGATTTAAAAACTACACCATGAGAGTTGCAGTGATAACCAGACAAGTAATACAGCTTACGGTTTCACTGCAACTAAGCACCCACCACACATAAAAAAGCCTCTCTCGCAAAAAATTTAATCTCTTTCAAATAGTAACCTAAGAACAAATACATATGTTAGCAAACAGTTGTGCCTGGTCTCTTCCTTTTCTAATGTTTTAACAACAGTAACTGAAAACAAATTATTTAATTTTTTGAACAGTTTTCATAAAAAAACAAGAAATCAATACTTAGCATCACAACTGTATAAACAAGTCATTAACTTTTCAACTAATAGACTAATAGATAACTAATAGATTGAGTTTGTGTTTGTAATGGATATTCGGTCTGTTAAACTATAATTACAACATCTTTGTTAAAATAAAATGAAACTCTGATCTAAAAATAAACAACAGTGACATAACAGGAAAATGCACAGCACATCCTAATATTTAAATTTATCTGAAAAACTTATCACAGTTTGCAAATCTCATACTGCGATAGCACAGAAACTTCTATATAGTTTATAAAATAATTAAACATTACAAATTATTGAGTGTAATATTTTATACAGTAGACTAACCGAACAATTTCTACAAGACCGTATTTTCAAAATAATTTGCATATAGAGTGTGTACAATGACTTAATATATAAACCAATAGTTGCCTCAAAGATGGAGAGACTGATATTCATCTGACCTTAAACTTATGATTTTTTTTTTATCTGGGTAAACTAATAATAATAAGTAATTGTAAGTAGGTATCAGAAAACAAATTTCCTGAGATATCGACATCAGGTAAGTTAGACATTTGTTATTCTTATTTGAATACAAAAAGTATACATTATCTCATCAAAAACTTCGTATTCAGACATTCATTACCTCAATACAATACAAACATGGCTGTCATCCCGTTTTGTGCAAGTCTTATTATTCCCGCCCTTTATAAACCAGATATCGATATTCTCGCAGACAGGCGACATATCTCAAACTTGAACTTGCGTTTAAGCTATACTAAACAAGTGAGCATCAAATAAAGGACTATTCGTCATCTTTATTGGCAAACAAATCGAATAAGCGTAATTGATTTTGTCGGTTATAAACACATTTCGCCCGAGCGGAGGAAATGAACGACCTGCTGGTGGAGAATATGTCAGCGGGCAGAGGTTAGCTATGGTGTTGGCTTCTTTTCAACTCGACCGTTGATATTTACGCCTACGTTCTGTGTGATTGAACAGCGCGCGAAGCCGTAGGTCTCTCACTAAATGTTTAGAGTATTGATTTCTGTTTAGTTGGAAGAAATTAGTATTGTAAACGTAGGAGGCATATTAACTTTAATTTATTGTCAACACTGCTATTCCAGGAAATGAATCAATTAAACCAGCAAATTAATTCACACAGTTAATTTTAATTTGTCGTGAATCTATAGTACTCTAACTAGATAAGAGGCTTTCGTTAAGAAATTTCGATGATACAGTAGATAGTATGTACTGTGTCTACATAATCAGCGCATCCACCAATATCATTAAAACATTTAACTCTACTAATTTTATATGTTTATGTATATACAGTAAGTTTAATTGCCGGCCTAATACGTTCAAAGAAATTAGTACCTTGCCAAATTATTTAATAAAAAAATTGTTTTGAAAACAATCTTGTACATCGGGATAGAGTTCTCGTTTTTGATGCTGTATATTCCGATTATTTTCTATGTCGTTGAAAAGAAAAGTGGCAATATCAATATTCGTACTGTGTAGATTTTATTTCTTGATGAAAGTGGTAATGGCGAAGAATTTAGAGATAATAATAATAGATAATCATTTTATACTACTAGAAACATCTCAAGTTAATTATACATATATGCAATTACGTTTAAGTTTTTAAAATAAATTACGTAGACATTAATTGAAAAAGGGAGAAATCGCTAAAAAAACTAAATAAACGAAAATTATCAAGATAGATTAATTCACAAATACAGTGTTACTAATGAAAACATGAAATCAATTTAAATTGGATATTACTACCAATTAATAATAGCTTAAAAAATGCGAATAGAACGATTTTGTTGCATTAAATAACCGCCGTTGCATTTGTAAATATTGCGTCTACACTATTGTTACGCGTTGAATCTATCAATGCTTTCAATACAATAAAAAGAACTTCATAACAACATAATCTGCATAATTATTCATGCATTATGTAATTGCAGCATTTATATATTAAGACAAATACGTAACTTGCTTTTCAGCTATTACATTGCATAATAAATTAATTTCTAAGTATACGTACTAATAGAGAC
Source organism: Holotrichia oblita (assembly GCA_023690525.1). NCBI lineage: Eukaryota > Metazoa > Arthropoda > Insecta > Coleoptera > Scarabaeidae > Holotrichia > Holotrichia oblita. The sequence continues at coordinate 47,023,942 of CM043022.1, forward strand.
AATTTGCAAATTATCAAATGATAAACAATTTAAAATTTTGCAGCTGATCTTATATAAAATGTAAATATTATATATAATTACGTTACATGCTACAAAGAATTGGATCTTTCCACACATCATTGTTCACTAAAGTAGGTAATAAGCGTATTCCTAAATATTACGCATGGCTAAATGGTGTCATTAACATTAAATCTAGATTATAATTTAATCTCACACGATTTATCTCTATACAAGGTTGATATAAATGCCTTCGGTAAATAATTCTTAAATAGTTTGAAAGCATGGTAATAATAATGCAATACGAATATTGCAGATGCGATGCTTAGATTAGTAACACACGTTTGAACTAGAATTACATTATTTATTTACTAGAATATAGAAGGGAATGGAAATATTTTTATAATAGCATTATAATTTTATTAGTATGCTTACTTAGATAGATGTTTGTTAGAACGACACAAGGGCACATAATTAATCATCCAATGAGGAATTAGAATCAATTCCACCGAAATTTGAGCCGCAAACCTACAATGATACACCACTACGTACCCGGCCATAAGCTTCGTATTATAAAGTTCAAGAAAAAGGGATGCAGACTTATATCGCTTAACGGCTTAAAAAAAGTTAGTACAGCGATAAAACTGATTTTCTAATTGAGTCGTACAACTTGCTAGATACAGTAAAATTACATTGTCCTCGCAAAATGCCAGTACGTAGAATGACTTTGTCGTACAAGTGTGGCCGTTAAAAATTAACAATACTGTGCGATGCAATTCCAACTATTCCTTAAAAATAGTGAAATTGACATACGCCAATTTCTATGATTTAGAAATTTAGGAACCATGCAGAATTCCATCTAGAAGTTAATCTTTTCTGTTCCTTTCCTTTGAGTGTTATGTAAGTTGGAAGAAACAGTTTACTTTGCAGCATGCAATCACCGAAATTGTTGCACCTGTTTCGCCTGACATCAAACATTGTAACAAAACATTTTTTGTCCTTTTACGGTGAAGATTAAAAGTGATCTATTATTTAATTGTAAACCAATATTATTTGTCTTAGACATACTGAAATTTTTTCATCTAGTTCATTATATATAAATATATTTTCTAATAGTATGAAGTATAGTTTCTCGGTTTATGGTACTAGCTCAAGCGATACAAATTCGCTCCGCCTTATTTAGTTTATACAAGTGCATGTATGGTGTTCCGTGGCGACGGGAAAGTCAAAGAGCCTCCGCTTCAGAGTGAAATAGTTTACTTCTATTATATAACCTCCTTTGTTTAGTTATTCTCCGTGATTCAATGCAAAATATGCAAAACTAAATTTTCTCGGTTTTACGTCGTCACACTTTGGATATCGTATGCGTATCGCATGCATACTCCAATAAGAGATAAAATATCATTCATCTAGGACAGTAACACTAAGATATTTAACTTAGAAACCGAGTCTTGCCTAGCAGAAGATCGCCAAAGGAGTTCGCATTTTTATCTGTGTAAACACTTATAGCTTAGGTTTTGCCTTTATCTACATTGAACTAGTGCTTCAATTTCATTTGCTGAGTAAATTGACCGAACTTTTGATCTGGTCCGAATTCACATATCTGTAGTTGTTTAAACACTACACAAATTTCATTTCTGCATCATCCCTTAAGCATAATGACCCGTCTATTTTATTTTGTTGCATTATTTATTGAGATTTATAGTAGCATCGTATAATGATTGAATTGTCTGTAAACGATAAATCTATCTTTTAATAGGTAATAGAACTGAATTAAACCAGCAGTTTTTTCGAACTTCTTTAACTGATTTTTAATTCTTATCGGTATGACAAATACCGATAAGAATTCCGAATTAAAATAGTCCAATATAGTAAAATGACGGAAGAGATTGAGTAATTTGTTAACACTACACGCAAGCAAGTATGTTCATATTTTTAAATTTAATTAATTAAAATAAAATTAATGTTTATACCTGCTTCCTGCACGCGTCAATAATAAGCTGAATTGGTTTTCTCGTTTACATAACTGACCATTCTTTTTTACTCCAATTTTAAAGTATGAATAATTAACGTCAAGATCACGTTCTAAACAAGACAAAACGAGAAGTGTGTCAGAAAGCACAAAAATCTGCAAACAGGTATTGGAAGAAATGAAGCAAGTTAGAAAAGAACAGAATGAAATCAGAAATGAATTGGACGAAAGCAACAACGAACGAAGCATTAAGAGATGCAATTAAATGAAGAGCAAAAATTAATGAAACAGATAGCAAAAATTTAGAAAAAAGAAATGAAAATATGGAAAAAGATCAACGCAAAAACAATATATGTACATAGTTATAACCGGAATGTGGAGACAGACGAGAAAAATGGAGAAGCAGATCGAAGAATGGTTGAATACTGGAGTAGAAAGTAAAGGTAGGCAGGTGAAAAGAATTACGCAGAATAAGATTCTCGTGTCAATGGAGAATTTTAATGCGAAATTGGGAATACTCAGAAGCAAAACTAAATTGAGGGAGAAGAAAATATACGTTGATAACGATCTAACACCACAAGAGAGAGAGAGAGAGATATTCGAAGAAAGTTAAGATAAACAGGAAAGTAATTAAGAAAAGAAGGACAGAGTGCTAAAATAGGACATATGAAGTTATAGTTGATGGAAACAAGATGTTATGGAACGAAAAGGAAAAGACAATAACCCAAACCGTACAAAAAACTAACAAACATAATAACTAAAGGGAGGAAAAGCATTAACATGGAGCTGAACATGAGCTGGTTAGTGAGGTGAACATGGAAAATAAAGATAGAAATAGCAATAAAACGAAGAGAACCGTTAAAAGCACAAAATTCAGAGTTAGCACATGGAATATAAGGACTATGTTTAGTAGCAGGAAAAATGCAAGAAGTTGCAAACGAATTGAAGTGATATAGAACAGATATAGCTGCAATACAAGAGGTTCGATGGGAAGGCCATGGAAGATTAGACAAAGAGAATCGTCCAATACTATATTCAAGTGATGAAAAACAATAAGGGAGTAACATTTATGATACTAGGAAAATTAAGACAAAACGTATTGGAATTCAGACCAATATGCGGAAATCTAGCATATATTAGATTAGATACATCGCCATTTAAATTGTCATTATTGAATGTATACCCTCCGACTGAACTTTGAGACGAAGAGGTAAAGGACAAATTTTACGAAAGAGTGGAGAAGGAAAGAAAAAATTGCTAAAGAAGATACTATTGTTGTTTTCGGTAACTTTAATACACAGATAGGAAAGGAAGAATACATTAAACAAGTAGCAGGAAAATATACAATTCACAAAAGAAAACAAATGATAATGGACATCGACTGCAGAAAGAGCAAAATTTCAGCAGAAAGTGACATGGAATTCAACTAACCCCAAATCACCTGAATGTTACTTCATAATTCTATTATAACATCAGCAAATGTAAGCATCTAAAAGCAGAAAAGTAAGAGACAATATTTGTGCAGTAGACATTTTATGTACGATGAGCGTCTAATAGTGTCAAGTAAAGACCTAAGACACGGAGGTACTAAAAAAATAAACAAAATAAAAAACAAAAAATGTTAGAATAATACACATAAATGCTGATATGACAAAACATTTAAATTATTTTTCCAATAGCCAATTATTATTTAAAAAACGCGTAATTAATAATTTAATAGACCAGGAAATCTAATTAATACCTCAAGAATATAAAGCAAATTTAAGCAAAGTTAGTTTTTCTAATGTTGTAATAAACAAAATGATTAATGAAATGTATGTTACAGCAATAAAAACAATCTAATTCATAATCTAAGACCTTACGCAAATAATCTAAGCGAAAATCTAACACAGAAGTTTTAAAAATCAAATTATACAACATTTATAAATAAGCATTTCTTTACTAATATAACGACAAAAATAAAAAGGCAATCGAAATATTGTCGTCCACTAACTAGACTGCAAAACCTAATGTAACCATTTCACTATAATCGCTCGAATAACACTATCCAAGATACACTCTAAGGAAAAAATTTAGAATAATCTTGCCAACACTTTTAAACTGTTTAAGTTTGATGTATGTACACACATGGCTTTCATCGAGATATCTTTGTAGTTTCATAATGTTCATAATTAGCGGTTAAAAAACTAATAACGAGCTCTCCATACTACAATGCAAATATTTCTTACTTAACTAACTATTTACCATGTCAATTGCGTATAACAAATTAATTTTATAGTATAAATTTACAAGAGTATAGAATAATTAAATTGTAAATACCCACATAAAAGAAATTATTTTGTATACCTGTCTGCGTAATCTAACACAATGGGAGGAAAACTCATTCGCACAATATCCATCGATGATGATTGTGTCTGTTGTTCTGGCTGAAATTTCTCATTTGTTTACCAAGCATCGGTTTAATTCGTCGAATAGTTTTCTAGGATTTCCCGTAATTGTTGACACAGAACTTAGAAGTTGATCAATGAAAAATTACCGCTTTTGCCGCCTTGTCGCTCTCGTAAAATGTAAGTAGTGTTGTGAGCACAGCGCAGTCGTATTTTCGTTTAAGTCTGTTTGCAATATGTCTAAAAATATATTAAAAACTTACAAGAAATAATAGCATAATTTTAGAAACCATTATAAAAATCAAACCCAAAGATTCTATAGCGCTGAAAAGCACCGTTAATAATGAAATATAAAACGATAAGTAAAACAATGGCTGTTACTTTCCATTTACATAAAATCTGACTTATTACTAGATCGCCTCACTTGAATGTCTTTCCATTCGAAAAACAGATACCTAGTGATTATTATTTAGTGATTATAGAATTGATTATTTATTACTGCACAATTCAAAAGTTTATTTTCTTCCGTAATAGCTATATGAAAACAATTTTATTCGAAATTTTTGCTTTATTTCCTGTAAACCATGTTTTTTTTTTATTCTAACGAAAATACTGCCTAAATTGTTTGTTTTTACTTCTCAAGTTTTTACTTTGCATAGTAAATAGAATATACCTCAAATTTAGTAGAAAGGTTGTTTTTATTATTTTATTTTAAGAATTGCTGCTGTACCTCGTGCCTTCTAACATTTACCTTTCGTGAAGTAAATACCGAATTACACGATCTTATTATTACTGTGTTAGTTGCTTTAATCGACATGAGTGGAATAAGTTCGGTGGTTTTACTCGCATTCCACACTTACTATATAACGACATAATATACGAATACAACGTTCTGATTCTCCCGGTCATGTAGCCCAGTCGTATACTGCTTGTCCGTCGCGCGGACGATTATTTCCAGACGGTATATGTATATAATTTACGCGTTAGAAAATAATAGATAACTAAAGGTCATAATATACAGGGTTATTCACAAAACTGGTTTGTTAGAACTTTTCGATGTTACTGAAATCCTACAATTCTGAAAACTTATAGTAAGGGATACTGTCATCCGGTATCACCGGCGAAGCTATTTACGCTTTTGTATCACTTTCATGTCAACTTTCTTAATTTATATAGCATATATATTTTTTATGAGTTTTTTAGATTGTGGATCCAATTCTAAATCAAAACTTATTAAGGTACCTTATATCCAAAATCAGGTGTTTTTGAGTTATTCAATTTTTTCAAAAATAAGACCAATTGCAACGTTATTTTAGAAACCCTATATTTCATTAACCATTGCAGATGAAGACTTCATGTTTGACGTGTTACTAGTTGAAATGTAGCGCATCAAACGATCATTTCAACTAAGTTCACATCGATGAAAGTTCCCTTTTTGAATGGAATATTATTGCATTTTTGTATTCACTTAATGATTCTGTATTATTCATTACTAGACATATTAACCTCTATCTTTTAAGGTTTTCAAGTTATTTATGCTTTCCCGGTAAGTCCGAAAATACAACCAGTACGAACCAATTCCGTAAATAACTCTGAATACTAATTACAAAGAAGCAAAAATAGGATATAAACATTGTTTATTCTGATATTTTTTTATTTCTATGATCAAGAAAGCGTACTGAAGGAAAAACGCTTCAAATGAAAATGTGAGGTGATGTTATAGCGAAACAACTTCATTTTATATTTCATTAGTTGATTTTGGATGCCTTGTGTTTTCTGCAAAGAGAAAGTATAATAATCTTAGTATACTATTGAAACATGAAGAAATAAAGTAAAAGAACACACATATACAAGAAACGAAAACCTTAAAATCTCTGAAAGAGAAAATTAACCAAAACAACATTACCGTAACAAAAACAGACAAAAACATGGGCATGGTACTAGTGCATAAAAACATACAAAAACAGAAAATTTTTATCTCAAACTAATTTTATTGAAAGTACAAAACACTCTTTAAATACACTGGTAAAAGACACACAATCTATCTTAAAACATAACGAAAGCACAGTTAATACATATAATATAGATATAAAAAACTAATTTCCACACCAAGGCACCACATTTACAATTACACAAATAAAACATCAATGTGTCTAATGGTAAACTCTTATGAATTAAATAAAGAACTTATCAAATTATTTAGCAGCACAACACGCTTTAAAGCAACATACCTACACATTAAATAATTTACATACTAGTATCATTCGATGTCACTAATTTATATACTAATGTACTGACAAATGAGTCACTAGCAAACAAAAATTTTTTGAAGCAACACATCACAAATAAAACACCTCGAAAATATTTCTTATTGACCACCTCACAAAATTATTGTGAAGTTATCCAAAAATTCTGCGCATGCCTCATAGCAAATTTACATTTAGATCATCCAGAAAATCGAATATTCTCGGAAAATAACACCTTCATCAAAAACGTAAAATATTGGAAAAGCTATACTGTGATGATATTAAACGCATTTGGAACGGTACTTTAGAGTCTTTCAGCGAATAACAGTAGTATAACAATTCTTTCCATAAAAACATACAATTTACCATAGAAATAGAAAAAAAAACAAATTAAATTTTCTGGATAAGTATAACAATTGAAAGATAAAAATATGAAATACCAGAGCTCAACATACATAGAAAACCAACATAGACATTATTATACCAGCCCCAACACACCATCCTCATATTTATAAAAAATAATCATTTAATTAATACGTAAGTGGAATGCTCAACGTAGCTCTCTAGCAATAATAAACATACAAAATATGAGATAATAAAACAAATTACAATCAACAATCGATTTCAATGCAACATACATACATATACATGTAAGAGAAACAGGCCGAAAAGTGAATATAAGAATAAAAGAATACATGAAAGGTAAAATATTTTTAATGTAGAGAAACACTTACACGAATACCGACATCGCATAGACCATAATAACATGCAATTACTAGAAGAACATCAAAAATCTTATACATAATCTAATTAGTATTAGAAGAATAAACGCAAGCAAGAGAACCAAAATTGTTTAAGTGATCAAATAAACTTAAAATTCAATCTAACATTTAAATATTTACAAAAATAATTGCTAGATATAAAGCTGTCGTTATAAAGTGTTGCATATGTCCTCTTCTTAGCAACAGTATTCTCTTCTACTATGTAATTTAGATTAGAAAAAGATGTAATTTTTCCTGTATTTATTTATTATAGCTGACTATTACTCCATGTAAGTAAATCTTACTTTTTAACGTTATATACATACATACCATGTACTATATTCTTTTCTAAACGTGAAGAAAGCTTAAAAAAGTCGAAAACGATCGCACAAAAATTGGGAAGTACAATTTATGTTACGTATGAGTATTATTCTTAATCTGCATCTACTACTAATGTATTTCTTATGTATAATAACTACATTATCTCCTGAAAATCTAGCATACAAGATAACAAATGCAATAATACTAATTATAAACCTAGGGTGATAATTTTCCAAAACATACTCAGAAACTTCGAAAATATCATCTACCAAATCAATATAAGTATACTGGAGGAAAAAACAATAAAGCAATAGAATGTCATATTCATTACAGGACTATAAATAAAATTCTAAAATAGGATTAGGCAAGAGGAATTAGTATTGAATAATATTGGAATAGCTTATTTATACTCTAGATTACAAAAGATAATTCAGTTTTAAAATATTAATTTATCACGATAATCATTAGTTTATCAAGACTACACTAGTAGACAGTCGTCATAATTGCAGATATACTTTAAAAACTTCTTTTCATTTGGAAGCGATAGATGGCACACATTTTCATCAAATTTTTTGACAAATATTGTCCAAATAGATAGAATATATCCATCGATTCAAAATTGAGGAAATGTTATGAAAAAATATAACAAAAGTACCAGAAATAGTAACCCATCTAGTTACAAAATTCAATGCTGGTTTCTTTGGAATATATACAGATAAAATGGTTTTGATTGAAATATTCCAGAAATGCTTGCAATATTAAATCAAACAATGTCCGTTTATTATAAGAAAAACTCTACTACATACCAGTTCAGACATTATCAGAGTTTTCCAAGAATTGCTCCTACTCTTTATAACAATAAGACAGCATCCATTCTACCTGCAAGAACTACATTCCATGTAAAGATATAGAGATGAAATTGATTAATATCAATCACAGTTCTGTTTTGATTGCTGTAATACGTAGATATTATTAGAAAGTTCTAAACTACGGTTTAAGAAATATTGTTGCGTTCTAAATACGTCAAGTATTGAAGTATATTTTAGAGTGAAAACGCTAACATTTCCACACTCAGAGCTATCAACAAACTCTACACGATTAAAATATTTACTTATATAATTTTACTAGAAATACCGATTTATACCTAGTACAATTGTACAATTATATACTATTCTTATATACAGCCAAAATCAGTGAATCAGAATTATTTGGATAAACATCTAAATATCAAAAAGGTATAATAAAGTAAAAGAATCCTGCAACTTAGTGCCTATTCTATAGAGAAGATAGCTTAATTGAACATAGTTCACAAATAATACACTTAAATGTATACTATACCGGGTGGCCGTTGAGGTATCCGAGAAACTTCGTATATGGATTCAATGACTAATTTTAAACAAAAGTGATCGTATTCACTTTTGCCGAATTCCTAACGGTTCTTGAAATATCGGAGTTTGAATTAAAATTAAATTAGTAGAGGACTTAGGAAATAATGTCGTTTATTTTAATAAAAGTATAATGACAGTGCAATTATTAAAGCTGCTCAATGTGACCACCGCCTTGTGCAATGCATAACTCAATCCTCCGTCGGAGCTCTCGTTCCCAGTTGTAGTTCTCCATATTGTTTTTCACCTCATTAAACGCTGCATGAATATTCTGGATGAGTTGGTCCCTATTATCAGGCTTTCCCATGGAATAGGTAAGTGTCTTCACATGTCCCCACATGAAAAAATCTAGTGGGTTGAGATCCGGAGATCGCGGCGGCCAGGCAATGGGACCACCACGACCTATCCATCGATTTGGATACTGTTCATTGAGGAAATTAGTGACACCTCTTCCATAATGGGCCGGAGCACCATCATGTAAAAACAATATCGTCCTTCTGATTTGAAGAGGAATGTCCTCAAGTAGTAGAGGTAGTTCGTTCTCCAAAAAAGCCCGGTACATTTCGCTGTTCAAATTTCCATCGAAAATATGTGGTCCAATAACTTCATTATTAACTATTCCAGCCCAAATGTTTACGGAGAATCTTCTCTGGAAGTCGGTTTCTCGAACGGCATGAGGGTTTTCGATTGCCCACACATGTTCGTTGTGGAAATTGTTGATTCCATTTCTTGTAAATGTAGCTTCGTCACAGAAAAGGGTTCTTGGAAGAGTATCCAGATGATCGCTCCACCATTCACAAAGACGAACTCTTTGGGGAAGATCCGTGGGGAGAAGTTCTTGTACCGGTTGGTAATGATAGGGATGCAGTCCGTTTTCTCGCAAAGTGTCCTGCACAGCCGTCCTACTTTGTCCAGTAAGTATAGAAATTCTTCTCATACTAACACCAGGATCATTTTCAACAACCTCAAGCACTTCTGCAGCATTGTTTCTTCGCATAAGTTCTCTTTCACAATTCGGTTTAGGGAACGCACCTGTTAATCGAAGAGTTGTGAAGGTTCTACTAAACGTTTGCTTGTCTGGAAGACGGCGGTTTGGGTATCGTCGTTGATATTCCCTAACTGAGGCGGTGGTACTACCGTTGCAATATCCATACACGAAAATCATGTCAGCGTATTCTTCATTTGAATAAATTACAGGCATGATTTTAACACAAATTACGCAATAAAAAATAACCAACTGTCAATGATGACAATTAACGAACTGACAATCAACATTTTTTAAGCATCTATCTATACGACCAGCCAACTTCAAACTCCGATATTTCAAGAACCGTTAGGAATTCGGCAAAAGTGAATACGATCACTTTTGCTTAAAATTAGTCATTGAATCCATATACGAAGTTTCTCGGATACCTCAACGGCCACCCTGTATACAAGTTTTTACCCAAGTTTTCGTATGAAATAATTTTTTTTACAGAAATATTTAGCTTTGATACTATCATTGCTGTATCCATTTAACTTTGTCTTAGCACACACCATAAAAGAAAACACGACTTTTATAGATTTTCTGTATTGCTGTCATACGGAAAGTGTTTATGATCATTGTAATAATTCAACTTTTATGATTACTAACTTCTGAAGTATATGTACTTTCAATCCTGTTGACTTTTAATTTACAATCAAGCACTTATACTTTCGTTATATTCGAGAGACGATAACACCAATGCATTTATAAATATACAGGGATGATCAAAAGTTATGGAAAATACTGATATCCCATTTCTTGCTAAGATCGCTCACGATATATTTGAATTTATTTTAGCTACTACTAATTCCTTATTCGTTTGTTACAGTGCTATTTACCAATATTGCACTGTAAGAAATTAATTATTAATCGAACAAAAGAAATCCAAAGCGTATCTAAACGGCTAAATTCCTTGAATTTTCTTGCTTATTCACGTATAGCCGACATCTCACTTTCAAAATTTTGTAATCGTTGTTAAATATTAAATTTTATTTTGCAACAATAGGCAATAACTCAGTTTCCTTATCTTTATTAAGCGTTGACGTAAGCGATTTTCTGTAAACAGTGTTTTTAAAATCTATGAAAAAATTTCGCAATTCCTTTCTCTTTATGAAACGGCAACAACCTAAGTCTCCTATTCTATATAACATACTCTCATATAATAGGTCGTTCGATATTGCAAGAAGTGAAAGTGTAAGGTGTTCTAATAATTCTACAATAAATGCAAAATCTGTTTAAAAATGTCATCACCTCTTGCGATACAGTTTCAAGATTCTATCAAGCTACTGGCGCAATAGCGCTGCGATTAAAACAAAAAGTTTGCTTCCGGGATTCCAGTAATAATCGACCCTACCAATTTTCTCATAAAGGATTTGTGGTCTTTTTAAAATCATGTGCACATTCGCTCTCTCAATATGTTGGTTCTCACAACCTCTTCGGTAGACCACAGATAAGTTAAATAAATTATTTTAAAGGAAATACAATCGTCGACAGTTGCGTTGTAATAGATGGGATAGGGACTTCCTGGCATTAGCAGATGGTTTTAATGTGTAGAGTAAATCGCAAAACTGTAATGCGAAAATAATTTCACACAACCTTAGCAGCGCTTTCACAGCTTTAGTCAATTGTAATAAATATATTGTTAGAATAACATAAAATAATAATTGCAAAAACGTATTCTTCATATAATTTGTATCATTATAACTTTCCCGTACAATTTGTATCTTAAATGTGTTTCCGCTTATTTAAACAAAAATCAAATTAAGATTTTGTAGATAAATAGAAAAGAATATCTATAAAGTACTAACATATAATTAATATACAATCCAATGGTCGACTTATTAAATCTTATCTTATTCATTTGCATCTTTTAGTAACTCTTATCATGCCGATTTGCAATTATTTTTATTAGTTTAAGTGGCATTTCTTTTCTAAGAAGTTCTCTAAAACAATAAAGCCTGTGATATCTTTATTAAAATCACCTTGTTATATAAAGCCATACTTTAAGTTAGACGATTTTAATTGGTTTTAAATTTGGATACTGCAATAAGCGAATATGCTCTAGCATCCTAAAATACTTTCAATACTGCGGTGTTGCCCTCTGCATGAAACTCACTTCAACTTCATTATTTTAAGTGGAATACTCTGTATATTCTTACATTATTAGAATCCGCATCCATTTCTAATTAACCCGTATTATTATAATTTCTTAACGAAGGCATATTTTATCTGTAGCTTACAAGCTACTTTGAAAAGAAAGCCTTATTAGCTTAGTACAACATCCTGTATATTACTACTAATTTGAAAACCTCGCAAATTTACTGTACCTAACAAGTAAAATTTATAATAAGTATTTATTAGATTTCGTTAAAGATGACATCTGCATTGATTTAAGTACGTCATAATTATTGCGACACCTCAGTTTTATATTTTGCCTGTTGTGTTGAACGTACAATGACAGAAAATAATTATTAAAATACAGATCTTATACATTTATTTATCATACACAACTTATAATAGATTTTATGAGAGGTATCGAAACATTGTAGACATTTTCTACACTACACACTTAACAAAAACACAAAAATGTAATGATGGTAAATAAAAAGGAATAGACGAAACAAACCGTTCGCCACTGACACTGGTATTTACTGATGTTTTGCATATTTTTCCTTTAATAGTACCGCATAGATACAAATCTAAACGGACAATACCATGGTCCTGGACGTCTGAACCAACAGTCACAAATTCCACACTAATCTCTGCCCTGCAATGTTCACGATTTGCATCACGTTAATACCAATAGCTTCGACACCCTTTACGGATAAGAGTGTCTTTAAAATGTTCTATTAGTGTTGTTATAATTTCTAAATACTTCGTAGAAGTTAATTTCTTGTCGTATAGTATCAGCAAATAGAAAACATTAGCATTCTAAAACAACTGCGTTTCATGAAAACATAACACGAAAAATTTACGAAGAACGAAATTTTTTAAATTGCGTATTGCAAAGAAGCTACACTTAAAGATGCCCCAACTGTAAGCAGATATAATATGATTGTATGCATTCCAGACATAATAACTGACACTATTATTCAACAAAAAACCCATTTTGGTTGCGATTAATAGATCTTCAACATCATGCTGTTCGACATGCGTGAACCTAAAGTTAAAATTACTTCAATTTCTTGCGAAAAGAATTGAATTTTTGATTCCAGCAGGATTGAAATCAATCTACGACTAACACTTATTCGTCAATATTTGAATGGTCAATTTGGAGAATTGAATGGAGAGTGGTCGGGAAGGTCGCCTGATCTAACTTCACTAGGCTTTTTGCTGTGAAGTTAGATGAGAAATCTTGTTTATGAAACAAATCAATATAAATAACATGCAAAAAAGAATAATTAACGTATTTGAAAATATAAGAAATCATCTTGCAGTTTTGAGAAGTACTCCAGATTCGTTTTTACACCATTTTGACATTACAAAGACGAAGCGGAATCATCCATTTTACATTAGACGTTGTTTTTAGGAGGGTTATACTTGTTTTCATCTTTCTTGGTTAATATTTTATAATTAACGATTTATTAATTTTGGCCGCAAGAAATCTATAACCTTCAACCATGAAAACTTACAGTTCTTATTTATCTATTACTAAATAAATTCTTGCTTGTTATCACCGGCAACTTTTGAAGGTGAAGCATAGTTAAAATAAAATAATTAAAATAAAATAAATAAATAATCACACTACTTTACACCGAAAATGTGCATTTGATGACAGGTGATTTTCCTTATGTCTTTTATCCCGCCGAATTCGAAAATCAAGGTTAATTTTTTTTATGGAACTGTTTTTGAGATATTGTAATTTTTAAATTTTTTCGACCTTTTTTCATTTGACAAATCATATCTCGAGCTAGAAATGTCCGATTAGGCAGCAATATTTTATATATCCACCCTGCATTCCACACAACATGCCGACGACTTTGAGATCGGAACATATTTTCCAGTTGTGATGCTCATATTGAATGTATTTTAGCAAACTGGCCATTGTGGCGTATGATTCTTTAGTGTTGATGGCATGAGCGATGGGGATAGAAGGTTTTTCATTTCCAATATGCAGTAGGACTGCTTTCAAACTCTCCTTGCTACCGTCAATGAACAAGCGCCACTGTTTTTTGGAAAATATGGGATTTGGATTTATTCACTCAATTGCTTATAACTTTGTCATTTTTCGGTCGATTTTCTTCTGGTTGGTCTTAGTTCTTACGTAAAAGTATCATCTTTACGTACATGAACAGAAACCAGACGTTTTCTTCACGATTTGTACTTTTCCGTCGGCACAGAATCACCGTAAAATATGATGAAATTGAAAATGTGCCCTATTTTCATCGATATGTTTTGAACCGCTTTACCAATCAAAGGTCCGATTATACATATTTGTTCGTCATCTCAATACCTTGCATTTGGGTACCAAGAATGACCCAATCGGACATTTATAGCTCGAGATATGATTTGTCAAGTGAAAAAATTTCGAAAAAATTTAAAAATTACAATATCTCAAAAACTGTTCCATAAAAAAAAATTAACCTTGATTTTCGAATTCAGCGGCAGAATATACATAAGGAAATCTAACTCTCATCAAATGTACATGAAAAAAAATTTCATTTTGTAAACTAGTGTCATTATAGAATAAAATTTATTGCGAATCGTTACAAAATCGAATAGTAATTTTTCAAGAATAGTTATGTTCTTTGATAGTATCTGACGTTGAAGTATTTGACCCATTACTAACTATGCTTCAGTTTCAAAAGTTGTACACAAAGTACACAGAACATAATATAGATATATTAGAACACTAAACACTTCAAACCCATTAAACACCAACAAGTTTTAACTAAAACTCCGACGCGTTTCAACAGCAACGCTGTTATTATCTAGGCAATAATAAACCAGTTTTATTACCCCCTTTTTTTATTATCGTGTTTAGTAGGTTTGAAGTGTTTAGTGTTCTACTTCTGCACCAAGAGATCCAGTGAAGAACATAGATATGTTGATAAACTACGCAAAAAAGCACTAAACCCAAAGGCTTGTCAGAATCCTGGGATCCTGCCATCAGAAAAGAAACTTAAAGTCCGTTTAATAAAGACCTCTTTGAAGTTCTCCTCTACAATAACACACCTTTTTTTAACTAAGAAATATTATTTCTTATAAATTCCTTATTGAGATGAGGAATTAACTTGGTAATTAAACTGTTTTTAACTGTTTTAATCAAATCCTTGCCCCGCTCCGTAACAGGACATCTAACTGAACATGTAAGTTCTAACTAGCCTAAAAGATAAGTACTAATACAACAGGAAAATGTTTTTTTCTCATAGTAAAGATATTTAATTACAATTTACACTGCTCAATAATTATCTGTAGAAGGAAACCAGACAGATGACGTATTAGTCAGAAATGATTCATACACACACATATCTATCTTTTAGAAGACAGAAATCAATCTTATGAAATTCCCACGACATATTATCAAATAGGAAATAAGCAGAAAAACATTCTGAATGAATACCGATAAAGAATCACCCGCCAGGACCTATCCTTAGGGCCATTTTACACGACCAGTCAACTAAATGTGCGCGCGCACATCCTGTATACAGTTTAGTACGAAAATCAGTGTCGTGTAAAACGGCCCTTAGTAAGACGATGCAAATCACACTATATTTTATTCGTTATTAATTTTTGTATAATGACAACCAGATGTTACTACATTAATCTCGCGATCATAAAAGTCAATCAGACAATCGCCTGCTCCAAGGTTTTGTTTGTAAATACCATAATCGGCGCAAACACAACTATCTTGTAGCTTTTGTAGAACAACCTACGACTCACATAATTTAATTTTCAATTCATTCCTTATATTTTACCATTACAATATATTTTTTATCTTTTCCTTTTAAAAATTTATTTCTCCCAATTTACATACTCTGTTTACTGTACTTCAGAACGTAATTCAAGTCCTTAAATTTTCAAAGTAAATTTACTCAGGTAAATGTATGTTTTTTCTTAGCGAATTTTTCAATTTGGCAGCTTCCACGGTTCGCCAGGTACACTGAAGCTAGACATTACGGACGTAAAATAGAAAGTTTAATCGTTTAATTCAATAGGCAATTAACATTCTAAAATAATTTCGCTTCGTACGCATTCGCAAGTTAAAATTTAACATTTCTGAAGAAATCCCATTGGTGTCACTCGCTGTATATCATTTTAACGCACCACTAAATAGCATTAAAGTGAAAGAATCGTACGACGAGCAAGTTCTTTAGCATTCTGAATCACAATTGCCTTACATTGTTTCACAATTGCACGTCAGACCCTTATTATGCAAGAAAAATGTGAAACAAAGCGTCAACGGAGCAGATTTATTCACAATTTCAGAAGCTGTGAATGACGAGACGAGAATATATATTGGAAATTATTATCGCGGGTGTACGCGTTAATTTTCAGCTCCTACGATGGAGAGAGCGAGTGAAATTTCGTTTTTACATCGAAGCCGTGTGACAGGATTTGAATAATTCCAGAGTAAATTCCCAAGGACTCTTCCCGTCAAAGCGATAATTAAACAAGCCATAAACATCTAACCAATGTAGAACATCTTCCGTATAATAATAGGAGATTGTCACAGTTTCTTGGAAATGGTAATGAAGCAAACATCTTCTAATTTCATTTGTTCGAGAGGAAAATATATTCAAATAAACTGTTATATAATTTAGAACAAAGAAGCAATTTCTCTTTCTTTAGTCCGATCCATTCAAACAATTCCACTTTAGCAAAGTATTTGAGTTTCTAGTAATCAAGTTTGTAATCATATACAGAGGCAGTCAAGCGACTCCACGCAGCATATGACTCTTATTTACTGTATAGGATCTCACCACAAATTTGTGTTGAAGCAAACGATAATAACAAACTTAGTTCGTTTTACTAATGCCTCATTTAACTACATCTCAAAAGAAAGTCCTTGGCAAGATCACTCTTAATATATTTTTTGTAAAACGCGTTTAGGAAAGTAGTGCTTCGTAAGAACTTTTGGAAGTTTGTTAGCCTTAGAAACATTATGAATTTCCTTCCAAAAAATTTTGTATGCGCGATGTCATCTAGCTATCGTCGAACATGCAAGATGAATTAGGTTTATGATAAATGCTTCTTTCACCTGCCACTAGATCTAGCTATTTCTCTGTCTTCTATGATATGTTTTGTTTTATTAGTTTGATTTTGATGTAACAGCATACTAGTTAGAAAGTTATGATGATCGACTATTATCTTCGTTTAGAAAATGCTTTCCAAAATCTTGCAAATTTGCTAATGCCCTTAATATCACTAGGCAATGCATTACATGCTACCAAAACTTCAAATAAATATCACCTCAAAGTAACACTTTGATCTTATAAGTATGTTTTAGCTTCTTACTGAAACTTTTAATACAAATTTTGTTGGTTAGATGTTTGAATAACATGACAAATGTCTAAATCATAAAACGAACATTTTTAACTGAATGTAGTATGTTTATTTCCAACAAGTAAGCAAGATTTTATGAAAATTGTTGAGTATTAACCATCACCTTGTTCAAGGAATCTCTCACATATTCTACTAATAGATGAAAAAATGTTTTGTAGTGTTATATTGTCAATTTCATTAATTCTTTCAGCAATTCGGTTTTGAAGGTCCTGCAAGATCTGGTATCTATACTCGATTAATTAAGTTCTTTAAGAAAGGCCATACAAAAAACGCAGAGGGTAATGTCACAAGATCTTAGTGGAATTTCATCTTCGGTGTTTAAACTTATCAACCGATTTTGACCAAATTGCCGTAGCATCTTAACTGTTTCACCCGCTTTTTGTGCTCTAGCTCCGTCTTGTTGAAAGTAAGCTTGTTCGTAGTAAGCTGTTCGATAAATTGCATAATAATTTCTTGCCGATACCTTTCTCCTGTTAAGATTCTAGTAGAAAAACAAAACAGGGCCAACAATTCTCCTGCCAGTAATCACACACCATACACCAATTTTCTGCGGATGAAGTGAAGTTTCAATGAGAAAATCGTGTAGTTTCTCAGTACTCCACATCCTCATACTTTGTGAGTTAACATATCCATTCGGATAAAACAATGATTCGTCAGAAAAAGATTCTTCAAGGTCATTATCAAAATTATTTAAGAACCCTGACCCACATAATTGATTTCTTTGATTTTTTGATAACAGGTTATGTGGTATGGAAATGTAAATCCTTTTTTTAAATTGAAACTCCTATGTAGCGTCATCTACTTATTAAAAAAAAAACTTATCGCTGAAGAAATTAGTATATACTAATCATGGTTTACCACAATAAAATTCGGATTTCTATCGTAAATACACTTTTCACAACAATGCAACTCATCTGAGTATCACTATATGTTTGAAAAGTTTGCAGTTTAAAAAGCAGCGGCAAATATTCTAGCGCTGATTTTTTTTCAATAGACAACATGTCCATTGTAAACTAACACAGCAAACAAGCTGCGAAAGAAGATGAAAATAGCCGTAGACTGAATAAAATATCGACATAGCCCAACCATTAACAATAAATGCCAGGCAATATGAAGCAAAATCTCAGATTGGAAACCTTTACCTGCAATTCTTTAAAAAGGTTTCGTTTTGAAATACTCCAGAGCTAATAAAAGCAAAGATTAACAAATAAACTAACTTGTAAACTCCGAGAAAAAGAAGAAAATCATTTTCAAAACTATAAAATAAGTAAATAAAATGAGGAAAGTTTAAAGAATAATAACATAATGATAATATAGAATTACCGTAGATACAAACTGGATTAATAGATATTATATGTAGACGACAAGCGCAGTCAAGCACACATTCACCACCAAATTTTCAACAAGGGGCATACTATACTTTTAAAAGCATTACAACAATTATGCTTCGATCTAAACACAAAAACCTTGAATATATATCAAAAATTGTGCTCTTTTTATGATATAAAAATCCAGAATAAAAGAAAACGTTAATAACATATCCCTTTAATCAATATGCATGCATCGCATGCACTCAAACCCATTTTCCATTTCCTAGCATTAAAAGCTGTAAATATCTACTCGAACAAGCTGAATCTCTGTATTTCTTTGCCATTGAGGCAATTGCCATCTACGCAATTACAGCAATTTATGACGTGGAAAATAATCCGCTTTGTTTCGTTTCCAGAACCGTAACAAGACGGGGAATTCCCAAGGAAGATGAGGTCGTTGGAAATGACGACACCTTGGCATGAAGAGGAGGAAGACGTTGAAGTTGAGGACATGGAAATAAGAAAACACAGAGATGATCTGACGGAAAGCAGTAGTGACGAGGCTACAGGCAGAAAAATTGCCAGGCGGAAAAATGGAGGTAGATATTATTTAGTTAAAAAAATCGTTTGCTCCCTATTTCCTCCGATTCCTCTTTATCTTCCTTGTTTGCTTAAAATTATTTCCCTCGACATTTGAAACGGTGGATACCAAGAGAATGCTATTTTTGTTCATTATTACAGTGAAGTTAACAATGCTCATACGTATTAATCTGTTCTTAAAATTTGTGTCCATCTACTACATTGAAATAAAGAAGAGTACAATATAATATCACATAGCAATAAAAGAAATCATGTAGTGTAGAAAATTTGAAATATTTTTAAAGTACGTAGCACTTATAAGATTGTTCTAATATGCATAAGTAATACTAGACAACTTTTACCGGAATTTCGATACATTGTGTTACAATCGCATAACTTTATAATTGTGGGTCGGCAGTAACAATGATAATTACGAATAAGATAGTGGAAAAGTAAGTACATGGTAGCCTTTGCCGTGTATTTCTAAATCTGACCAAATGTCTTTAAAACTGAAATGCAAAAGAAGAATTTTATCAAACTCGGAAAGTAATGGCTCTCTTTTAAGAATGCAATGTAGACCCTTTTTGGAGCACTCTATTAAAAAATCTATTCATCAAAAACAAAAATTGATACTGACAGTAAGAGAGACGGATGTCTCTGCCAGGTTTGTTATTTGTTTTATAGCAATTAACAGTGACAGATATTCAAAATTTGTAAACCATTTGTTCATCTAGTTTGGTTTTCACATTCTTTTTCCATAGTTAGCTTATAGCTTATTGTTTGCTTCTCGACGCAGTTTCACGTTTAGATCAATAAAGCACCAACAGGAATATAAATCATAACTTTATTTTATTCACTCTAAAACTACCGTAAAACAAAATCGCTTTTATCACATTATTACATCTTTCTGGAATTTGGCAACTTTGGCAAAATATAGTTTCCATTTGATAAACTTGGCAATACTTTCACAACATCCTTAATGAAAATGAAGCTGATATTAACTAACACCATCGACATCAAAAGAAACATAATTCTAAAACAAGAAAATCTATTGAAATCAACGGATATTTTCAACTATTATATGCTGCATGGTTATATTAAAATGAAATTTAATTTTTCTTCTTGCGTTGCAAGTACATAAAGCTTTACACTGCTTTGTACAAAACGTATCCCACTTAAGCAGTTTTGCACCACAAATCAAGCTCACAGGACATATTACTTCCAATTAGCGCCACAAACTACTATTATTGAAAATTCAAACCAGTATAAATTCTCCATACCAGACGAAAACAATACCAACATAACAAAGTTTATCTTAAAGGGTATCATTAACCTAATAATGACACATAATTTACCAAATAAACACGAAGCGAGATGTGTTTTGAAGCTGTCTTAAAAGTACCCCAATATATCCGAATATAATTTCAAGCTAACAAAAGTATTATAATAATAAATCAGCACTTTATATTTATGACTGTTCTTATTTTACAAAAAGACATTTCAATTAACTATTACTAGGTACAACACGAGGTTAATCACCATTACAATACTCGAGAGTGCGCGAGATCAAACTTACACATCCCACAAACCACATCCGCAAAGATTTACAACAATCTCGTCACACAAGTATTTAAAATTAATAGCCATGTACATATCTCGTATACTTTTTTTCGTTTGTGTCCTTTGATGCATTTCATACATTATGTGCTATGAAATAAAGATTATTATTATATTGGAAATAATTGATACTAGGAATCGACTGAATTGAAATTACCTTAGTCTCTTTACTAAAGTTTGTTCGTTGTTCATTTCTATAATTTAATTCTAAACTCCAAACCTTGCTTCCTACTATTGGTTCAGTGATTCTTTGGCACTCCAGTTTTAAAGCTTCCTCCTTTCAACCTGAACTGCTTTAATTGCAACTAACAATAAGTTCATTATCTACACTTCGGCCTTTAGTAAATTAAAAACAACTCCCACTTTATAGTAGATTACTTAGCTATTTTTGCGTAGGTTTTATTGAAACCCTTTCTGATATAATATAATTTCTGTTAATGCTTAAAACGTTCTGAACATCTGCCGTTTAAATCCATGTAAATGTCGTCACTTTCATAAACAAAAGTAACTGTCCCAATTTTTCGCAAACACTCATTCCGTTTATATTTGTCGTTTTGTTTAAATTATGTAAGCGCGTATGTGCCAAGTACACCATAAAAATAAAGGAAAATAACCTGACGAGCATTTACAGCTCATGGGTAATTTCTTCCGGTGAACGTATTTTTCAGAGCGCTGCCGTTCATAAATAAATTTTGCGCTTACGCGGAACATTTTTAAATACGAGAGACATGCGAGGGCAGGTTGGGGGCTTTTAGAGTGGTGTCGGCGCCAGACACCCACTGGGTGCCTTCCGTCTGATGTTCGAACACAATGAAACAAAATGTAAATAAAGTTCCGACAATAAGCACCGATAACACTCGTCTCTATACGAAGAAATTTAATCATTTTCTAGTCCGGACAGTTTTCGCTGCTTCTTTGTTCGTCGAATGAAAATAATCGCAGTAGATAATTTTTAATTTAATTTTATGCATTTAGGTATTGATATGAAGAAAAGGATTTTCGGTTTGTTATAAATTCCATAAATAGTTGATGTATTAAGGCAATTAGATTGCACCTATGTACCTACAATATGTAGTAATACTAACAAAATTGACGAGAAATAAAAATTCAATTTCAACAAATTGAAGACATTTCTGTGAATTGGTGTAACAACAACCAATGATAACACATCCATTACAAATTTTGATGTACTTTTATTGAAATATGTAGTTTATATGGGCTACTAATAATGACATATAATTGTGTGGTAATTCCTATATTGATCATTTCCTATATTGCACTAGATATTGGCAATATATATATGTAAGTAGTACTATAAATACAATCCAAGAGTATAACTCTATACTGCTAATTGTAAGAACACTACAAAAATAATTTGGTTACAACGTAAATCTCTAATTTTGAATTCTTATAATATATGTATGTTACACTATATATTTTATGCTCTTTATACGTTATTAAGTTCCGAAAATTAAATTCGTTTATAAGTGATGCTTCTCTTGTTAAGTTACTACAACAGCGGTTTAATTTGATTTCGAAACATTTAAATATCTTGTTATGAAAATCTTCACTGATTAATTATATTTCTGGCATTAATCCGTTAAAGTTTTCACCACCTTTTGAAGGATATGTTATTTTGCAATGAGAATATATAGAACTTCATGTTAAAAGTAATTACCTCCAACTTGAATACGTCATCTTTGAGACACATTCTAGATTTGGTGATGAATCCATCCTCTTAGTTTAGATTCAAAATATGTACATCTTTTATAGGTTCCTAAATATTTTTCCACTTGTAGGTCAATAAAACTATAAGCGAGTTCTCTATCTTGATAGGCACGGCTATATATTTTAATATTCTTTGGCACATATTAAATATGAATTACTTCCACTTACGAAGTAATTTTGTATGAAAATACAATTGTAGTTTGCCAAACTTAACCGATTTCTCGAAAAATGTGTATAACATGTTGAATAGACACATAGGTGAGTTCCAAGAAACATTTGCCTTAATGAAACCAAATAAAAAAATATATAATTTTCAATATTAAAACAAATATATAATTATCAAACATACATACTTAATATTATACCTTGAGCAATCTTCGCAAATACTGATTGTACGTTGCTTGTAAATAAATTTTTTACAATTGAAACATTTTGTTGTAATTTTTCTGCCTTTACTTATAAGATAAATATTGCATTCTCGCTTTTCTTCTGAATATTTAAACTATCTACCTTATAATTACACTGTCCAACACATTTTTTTTTCTCATACATCATTAGGTGTAATTTCCCCTATCACATCAAGAGAGAGAAATTTTTGTGAATAGCTTTTTCAAAAAGTAGGTACAATACATTTTATACAAGCTTACTTTTATATATGACAGACAAGAAGCAAGATATATTGTAGTACCGAAGATTAAGTGGACATGTCTAAACATTTCCTTACCTGTATTCTACGTGACAGCATTTAAACCACGCCCATTTGTACTCTGAAGCTAATGAAATTAGAAATTTGTAGATTTCCGGCTGTGTTGGTACACACATAAAAATCTGGAGTTAATTCTAACACTTTTTCGGTGTTCCCTCGCGTCCATCCGCTTCTGGTGTTAAAATTAATGGAGTTAGAATAAAAAGTGCTAGTGTTATATTCAGAAGTGATAACAACATTGTCCCTGCGGTAGTTGCTTATATCTTTTAAAGTGTTAGCCTCATCTCGGAAAGGAAAAATACTTAACCTCGGTATAGTAACTGTTATCCCGAAAAGAGTTAGAGTTATCTTTAAAAGTGTTAGAATTATCTCGAAAAGGAGATATGCTTAAATTCTGAGGTAGTTACTGTTACTCCGAAAAGAGTTACGGTTATACTCAAAAGTGTTAGTATAATCTCGAAAAGGAGAAATACTTAACTTCCGAGGGAGTGGCTGTTACCCAGAAAAGAGTTAGGGTTATTCTAAGAAGTGTTAGTATTATATTCAAAAGGAGAACTACCAATCTTTCGATGTAGTTACCCTGAAAGAAGTGATAGTTTTATCTCGAAAAGAATAAATTATTTACTTCTAAGGTGGTAACTGTCACCCCGAGACGAGTTAGAGTTCGTTCTTCTCGCCATCCGACTGATGTCAGTACCACCCACCAGAGGCTAGGTCGGTGCAACCGCACCGTGATATCCAAAGTCAGGCGCCCCAAATTAGCTTTTGGGAATCGTAGTTCAGGAATGCATTTTTGCACCGAGGCCTCCGACACACTGCTGCCAGGTACTATAAAAACCGTCACAAATGCAGAATATCCTAAAAAGAGGGGAATATATCTTGGTAAAAAATATTGATCTGTATTTATTACAGATTTTATATATACATTTATTTTTTTATATGAATGTGTCTGGTTTACCTGTAATAAATAATATACTTACTTTTATCATCTATGATCTCTTTTGTCAGTAAGTATTTTCACCTACTTCTTATGATTCCTATATTTGATACGTAAATAAAATCTAGCATCCATTTTCGTTAACCAAAGTATACAGAATAGTCGTTATTCGTGTTAGAACAGGAACGTTACCCTTTCTCTAACAAAATGCTTATGCGGGAATTAAGCAAGTGCAATCTAACCGAATCTAACTCTTTTAGGATAACATTTTCACTTTTTCGGATTAACTTCATTTTACATTACATTTGAATGTAATCTATCTCCTGATTTATGAATTATGCAATAATGGACAACTTGTCTTTATGGTGTGAAATTGGTGTTTAACTTATCTTTATTAGACAACAATCACCTTTTTTCTAACTCCGAGATTTAGATGTATTTTAATCGGGAAAAGAAAACAAATACATTCAATTTGATTAGAACTAACACTTTTTCGGGTAATTACTAATCTATATTTTAACACCAACTGAAAGGATAAGAATTTATCCAAGAAATTTTTATGTGTGTATATAAGGAGCTACGCACGACTCGTTAGATTCAATTTAAGTCTGTTTGTGATAGCTGACCGTTTTTCTATTTCATAATGTCTTGTGCATATAATAATCCCAACAGCTTTTGTTATGTATGTGGAGAATTTATTACCCAACGACATCAAATTAAGTTTAATGAAGAATTTCGTCAAAGCAGTGGATTAGGATGGTCGAGGATTCCAATACCTTCAACAAAAATTTGCCAGTATTTCAAATGCAAAACTCAAAGAGGAAATTTTTGTAGGTTCCCAAGTTGAACGTCTATAACAAGATGCACAATTTGAAGAGAGTTTAAATGATTTGGAACATGGCGTTTGGAACGCTTTTAAGATTTTGGCTCAAAATTTTCTAGGAAACAAAATTTGACAATTAACAGCAATAACTAATGAACATCTTAGAAGTTGTCGTGAACTGAGCTGTAACGTGAACCTTAAAGTACATTTTTTACACTCGCACCTGGATTTCTTTCCCCCGAACCTCGGCGACGTCAGTAATAAACACGGCGAGAGATTTCATCAAAACATTTCTGTTATCGAAAAACATTGTCAAGGCAAGTGGAACAGTGAAATGTTGGCTGATTGTTCTTGGGGTTTTATACCGAAAAGTACCGTAGAACGGTATAAATGAAAAACATTATAAAACAAAACGTTTGCACCAAAACCTGACGTGCCAGAATAAATTTGTTTATATTGTTATTATTAGGATTGTAAAAGAAAGTAAAACTGTACATAGTTACTAAAGAAAACATAAAAAAACTAAAATTTATTGCCTAATGTTATCGTCTTCTATGCATCTAATCTAAAGAGTTAATTTTCTCACTAAGATTTGAAGAGTTGTGTATATTGTAAGTGAGTTTGCAGTATTGTGTTACCTAAATCTCTGAAAAAGAGAGACCTGACAGTATACTTAACAGCAAATTGTCTATTTGTATATAATAAATATTAGAATTAATGTTTTTAGTCGATTCAACCAGATGATTAACATCAGATGCCTTGATACGTACCAGCTAGTTGCTTCGCTGCGTAAATCTCTCTAAGTTATTAGTATAAAAAGATTTTGAACACCTTCTTCCAAAATATTTTAATTTGTGGTCGATTCTAAGATTTCTCCGACCATATTTGCACGCTTCCAATTTGCTAACAAACTTTTGAAATATATTCCGCATAGAGCATAATTTAGCTTCAATTTTTTTGTTACTTTTATATTTGAGTCGTCAAATCTCAAATTGCTTACTGACATACCTACTGGAAATAGGTACATTCCCAGACTACTGTTGTCCCAAATCTCTGTAACGGTTTCACGAGAAGACTTCGACACTCCAGGAAAAAACAGCTAACATATCTTTATACGGGGATGTTAAGACCATTTGTCATTTTGTCGGTAATATAAATATTTGTATAGTTCACTGTGGCATATGTACCTACACATATTTAAAGTGGATTATTCAGATTTATAGCAGAACTTGTGATATCACTTCCAAAGGTAATTATGTGATGCGACCTTGTTGTAGCATTATTTGGACAGTCATTATTTGTTTTTTTTTTCAGCGTGTCACAGCATCAACACATTTATTAACGTTTTTATTGGCAATCATTACAGATAAGAAGACATACATATCTCTCACTCTCACTCCCATTTTCTTCCTGATGATTATCAGTTTCATGTTCACTTTCTTCATCGTTATGACTGTCTAACTCACATTCATCTCCTGTTATATTTTTATCTTCTTCAAGTTCACCTAAGTGCCGAAGAATATTCTCTTGGGCTCTTAGATCCCCTAGATTGTATTTCCTTGCATTTTTAAAGCAAATCTACATATAGATTCTACTAATATATTCAAAATTGAATTACGATAGTTGTCACTTAAAATAACTATAAATAAATATTTAAAATAAACTTGAACAGAACAATCCATTTTGCTCTGACAATGTGCCAATGCATGAACCAAGGTAAAGTTGATTCAATATTTAGAACACCCACAATATTTTACAGAAATATTACTTAAACTAACGCTTTTAACAACAAACAGTCTTCAAAGTGTTGTTCTGGTTGGTTGGAAGAACAGTCATGGTGCGTTTTGCTCCCGCTTCATGCCTGAAACCCACCATTTTCCAATTTTTTATATTGTTTTATTTTGTTTTATATATGTATCTATACTATACATATATTACACTGGAAATAAAGGCACTATTAGTATTATTAAAAGTTGCAATCAAAAATTAACAAAATAAGCTCATGTAATATGTCTGACAGTATCACTAAAATTGCAAGCCTCTGCTGCTTTCTCTAGAAACTAGAATAGCAATTATAATGTTTTAGTAATATTTGTTTGTCACAGGAAAGCAATTCGCTGCGACACTGTAAATAACGATAAAATAGCAATTTTAAATATGGTATAAATTTACAAACAATACAAAAACAAATTTATGATCCGGAAGTACTTTTGTTTTGTATCCTAAACGCAGTTAAATATCCACATAGAAACAAGAGACGTATTGAGGAGTTTTGTTCTGTATACATATGTACATATAAAGCCAACATCAAATATTCCTTGTATTTATGTTGATAACATGAAATTTGTAAATTATAAATTCTTACTAAAATACCTAATAAAACGATAAAAAGTGTACCTTGTTTATTTTCAATAGACTGTCTTTATGAAAACAATGTTGTAATTTACTCCAACATTTTACAAACTTAAAACACTCACCGACACCTCTATACATTTTTCACGATGTTTCCACATTTTTCACATTCTATTTTTGATACTGTCTCTAATATCGCCTTTGTAATTTGCACCATTGTAAACAACCTTACCTCGAACAAACAAAAATCTTATTTGCGGCAACATTAACAGGAAACTAGTTATCACCGGTTTCTTCGACGAACTTTTTTAATCACATCGATATGATGGATTAAAAGTTTGAATGAAGTACAGGTTTCGTTCACATTATTCGTTAGTAAGATGAAGCAACAAAAATGCAAATCTAGATAATCTGTAACTAACTTACTTCTATTTTATAGTTACAAGGGCATCTGCATCTATATTTCAACAAATTAATTAATTAATCGAATTCTTGAATATGTAAAACGCATATATATGTTTTATTCGAATATCAACATAAGAACTATGCATATGAAAGTGGTACCCGCTTCTTTCAAATTAAATAAAATCAAATTTAATTAACAATAAGGGCATCTAATTCTGACATCATTCGAATCTAGAGTAGTAGAAAGTAGAAGATTGCCTAAACGGGACCATCGTAATTATTAGAGATTAGATATAGAAGAAATCGTTTGATGACATCAGTAGATATTCAGAACTAATTCAAAAAGTTAGCTGTAAATTAATCACTGAAAAACAATTTGGTGTTTATAATGTTATTAATTTGTAATACTCTCCTGTCACACCTCTCTTTTCCTCTACAGTTAAAATTATATTTTGCGTTTTTTAGCTGCTGCGGATCCTATTTCCTTCATTGTCACTTTACCTTGAGAACAATTAAATAATAAATCCCCTAGCAATACCTATTATTTTTTATAAGTCGTCGCTGCTTTGTGGTATAGTAAAGGATGTATAGTGTAGTGAATCTGTGGACCAGAAAGCCGCCTGCCTCTTTTTAATTTTGAAGGTTTTCTATTTTTACATAATGGAATCAAAGGTCACTATCGTCATTACCAATAGATTATTTAAAGTAAATCTTCTAAAGTAATCTACATGCATGTATGTACGGTTGAGAGCATGGAACTAGTATAACAGTTTTGTCAAAATATTTACTGTTGTAAATGAGTATTTTAGTGTCACTTGTAGCTTCAGGTTATGTCAGTGTCGTGCGTGCGTAACTCTAGGCATATTTTTAAACGTCAATATTAATGTCATTAATAAATGTCAATAAAACTCTATATGAAAGAGATATTTACAGTAACCAATTATTAAAAACGGTCCAAATTATTAAAAAAAAAATCTTAGAAGAGCGATAGAGGTAGTGGAAAAAGAAAAACAAATATAATAATAGTAATTTTTTATTTAAGAGAAAAATTCAAAATTTAATGTAACATACACATACATGACACAACACGACCCGATTAGGCATCAATTTCTAAATTAAAAATACATCGTACAATAAATTAAAAAATCTAGTGGGGAATGACGTAAGGGCAGTTTTGGTAGTTCGGAGCAGCAGCAGGTGGATGTAAACAGATTTGTTTTGACAGAAAGAAAACAGTCAACAAAAAATTTTAATTTAAAGAAAAAACATATAAAAGTAATTAACAAACGGTTAGATATTTATGCAATAACGCTACAAGTGATAAGTGGGTGTCAGAGTATAAAAAGAAGAAAGAACAGAGAAAAATATATCAGGACGAGCGAACTTAAAGGGAAGATTGAAGAGGATTTGAATAACTAAATAAACACGCACACACACACACACACATAATTAGCAGGGTAAGAAAGAGGGTGGGATAATTTTAAGACTTTTGTACAATTTTATTATTATATTTGTGTTAATAATTTCAATCGTTTATTTCTGTCGTTTGTGACAGAACAATATATAACGAAGAGCAGCAGAAAAATTTAGTCTTTAGAGATCCTCTAAAGAAGCATAATCAGTGAAACATCAACAATAAATTTCTATGGGACAACAGCCAGAAGAGTCCAATACAATGAAGAACGGACGTGAAAACCATTGCTTAACTACCAAACTAAACTGTTGGTCCTACAAGAAATTTAAAATTTCCACTTGAAAGGATTTACCGTAGATGAATATCATTTTCTGAACATGTATTTTCATTACAAAGATCAACTGTAAACTTGTTACTTTAGCTATTATTCGATACTTATAACACCGATATATTTATAATCTGTAATATACATATATTTTTACGTGTCTTATAACTCAGACATTGCAGTTATTTAAATGCAGAATAAGAGAAAGATTAGAACTACAATCTTCCAATACTAATTTTTATATAAATTCTTTCTAGAATACTGTACACTGTGCTGTAAAAACGCAAACTAAATGTTATCTTACATTTTACAAACCTGAATAACAAGCAACAATAATATAATTGATAGTGATATGCATGTAATTTTCTATTATGTTTGTATCTAACAGATTTTCAGTCTATAATTACTTATTCGTTTAGCTTTCGTTTTATATCCTCTTGTGATGCAATCAACGCTATTATTCTTTCTTCTTTCTGTTTTCAGATAATGGTCGTTATTGCCCAAAAGTTTGAAACCAATTTCAGAATAATTATACGGAAATGAATAAGTAAACATACAAAAACCAACTTATGCGTACGTAATGTACATAAAAGTATACATACACTGAGTCTTAAATAAAATTCATAAATACATCATGTATAACGTTTCCGTGAAAATCGCTTTTACACGTCAATTGTATTATTTTAAGTTCCACATTTTGACGCACAAATATTCATTCGTATATTTCATGACGTCGTTGGGTATTGATGTCATCGCGTTTTCCATCAAGTTTTTCAAGTGGCACCACTAACTGCTTTTCTTTCTATGTTTTTTATTGAGTAACGACTACTTAAACGATGACGTAAATAGAAAGATTAAATATCTTACATAATAAATTTTCTGATAAAACAGAACATATTATTATAAAACCCATTAGGTAAAAATTCATGCGGTAACGAAAAACATTCCTACGATTTGAATAGAAACCTCATATAACGAAACTTTGTTTTATAAACTATTACAAAAGATGCTAACAAAGGAGCGTTCAGATTTCTATGTAACTTTAAAGAGTAAAAGAATATTTACCCAGTACCGAAAGTTCGTACGATTTTTTAATTTGTGTAAATAATTGTAATAATAATTGTTTTATTTTGTAATCTATACATTATAAAGAGTGTTTTGTAAGTAAGAAATGTACGTTTGACAAGTGAAGATATAATCTAACAACAAACAAATAGCAACATTAATAATATGAATCATTGAATACTTGCTGAAGATGAGAATGAAATCCTGGAACGATGGAAAGAATATTTGTGAGGACTGCTCAATACAGAAAATATACCGAATGTAAACAACAAAAATGCCATTGATAAAAGTACCCCATGCAGCAGCATATAGAAGAAGTGAGGCAAGCTATCAGAATATTAAAAAAGGGAAATTCATAAAAAAAAAACAAAGTGTACCTGAAATGTTAACAAATTCTGGCGAAAACGGTGTAAGAGTCTGTTCAGGAAGATATGGAAGAAGAACTAATACACACATCACAGGAATTGCAGAAATTATAGAAGTAGCTCTTTTAGTTATAGATGTACAGCTAAAGGAAATATAAAGTGGATTCGACAAAGGCCGAAGCACGCAAGATCATATGTGTATATACATAATTAAACAGTTCAGAGAAAAAGGGTCCCAACAAAGCCAAGAGCTTTAATTTATAGCATTGGTAAACCTTAAAAAAGGTTTTGGCAGAGTCATAAAACAGCAAATATAGACCAGTCTACACAGTAGACGTATTAATAATATGAAATTGTTCAAAAACGTCCAAAGTTCGTACAAAAGAAACGGAAACGCTGTAAGAGTTGAAAGCGTAAAATTACGCAAATTTACAATAAAAACAGAACTAAGAGAAGATATGCTAAACCCGACTCTATATTGGAGTGTGATAGATGACATCCTAAAGCAAATAAAAGCGTTTGCAGATGACTTAGTAATATTTGGCAGAACTGAGGGGTTACCGATAAATCTGACGGTATGGAATTAGGCAGTAGTTAGCAAGACATGAAGTAAATCTGGCAAAAACAAAAGTCTAGAAATAAACAAAAAATTCAAATCAATACAAGTACAATGAATAAATCCAAGACATTCAAGTATCTCTGAGCCAACATACAAAACAACAGCAAGCAAGAAGTAGGCATTAGTGCAAGAAAAAAAACTATTCCATATAAAGATGTCTGTTTGCCATAAAATATTGCTACCAATACTGAGCGAAAGTTTGGTGCTAGCTAAAAAACACAGAAAGGCAAGATAGAAGTGATATAATTGAAATTTCTCCAAGAAGTAAGAGCAATCACAAGAAGAAACTGAGTAAGGAGTGAAATAGCACACCCAACTTGCTTCGTTTGGCTACCAGATAAGAATAAGAAACGAACCACCAGTGAAAAGAACATGGCAAGCAAGAATAACAGTAAAAAGAGTTCTTGAACAAACTTTAAAATCATAGGACGACGTGAAAATGTGACTAAAGCGATTTATCTGATATTAAATGGGCTTTCAACTGATGATATCAAAGTTATTGCTCAAATCCTGAGATAATAGAAATTTAAAATTTTAACATAGCAATTACACCCCTAGCAGTAAAATTTGAAACTTGAAAAAAATTTTCACTAACTTCTCTTGATCACTTTTACTATCAATATTTTTTTCCGGCAGGACAAATACTTTCCGAGATACAGCCGCTTACCTCGCTTACTAGCCCACGCTGTACATTAATTTAGCAAACGTAAATCGCGTATATGTGACACACTCTGTACAATCTCACAACTTATCTTTGAAAAATGAAATAGTAGAACATACCAGCTTGCTTTTACGTACAAAAAAAATTAAGTCGCTTTTATATATCAAGTTTAGACAGCTAAGCATTAAAGATATTAAAAAAATTAATTATGGAGCTTTACTTATCATTCTTTGAAAATTGTTACATAAATTGCCTAAATAAACATGAAACAATAAAAGAAGATTTAAGTTATAAACTATTTCGATAGCATTTCAAATTAACATAATATCTTTAAAAATATAGCTGTAAAACCGGAGGAAGTTATAGCACACATTAATAATAAAAAGCAGTTCCAAAAATTGCTACAATCAGTATACATATGAGAAGTAAATGCTAACAGGTGCTAGCACCCATACAGCGTTAAATTAGCGTATATTATATGTAGAATAATACGTTCTAACAGAATTTGCAAATGCATCTAATTGATTCTCTTATTTCAAAAAAACACTTCAAACTCAATCTTTTCTCTTACCATTAGCTGCATTTTTCCCGAATAAAATAATACCAATTTTATCTGCTTTATTGTTATCTGGCTTTAGTTACTCTCAAACGCCTCACGTAACACGTTTTCTTACAATCCGGTGGGAATACATTACCTATTAAACTAATATTCTTATAATCAAAAAAATCTGCAAAATCTAGGAAAAATCCATTTGGTTCTATTCTGCTGATGGCTTCAATGAACGAAATATCTATGAAAATTAACGGAAATGCCTTACAGAAAATTAAATTTGCGGTTATTAACGAAATTTCATTAATAGCGCTCGCGAGCTTACGCAAGATATTCTGATGATAACATAGCCTTTCTCTTTGCTACAGTTATGTCCGTTTTTCTTTAGCAAATTTACTTAGAACATTCAGAGCGATAAACATTCATTTTCCACGCTGCTGCGTACGTAGGTTTCGCTGTAAGAGAAAACCCTAAAATAAAAACATCTCTCTCGTCCTCCTACGGCTTCTTAAATTGAATAGATACTATTTATAACCGCCCTTTCGTTGTCTCCATATAATTTCCGCAGCTACACTTCTCATTTACGCAAAATAAGATGCTTCTACAAGTTAGTTCACAATAGAATGCACGAGAAACCATAGCAGATACAAAATTATTTGAATGAGTAAAGTGATATAAATTGGAAGCAACTAAAAGATAATAGGTAATAATATAAAATCAATAGCTCGAATCTTGCTTCCAGAACGGTCCTCTCCTGTTTACCTAAGGATTCACGTAATCTAATATGCATGCAGCTTCCACCACCTTAGCAATTTATTCACAAACTCATGTTTAACACACATATATCCAAATCCAGAAGTTATTTTTTTTATGTGTGGTGGGTGCTTAGTTGCAGTGACTCCGTAAGCTGTATTACTTGTCTGTCTGCCACTGCAACTCTCGCGGTGTAGTTTTTGTGTGTGTAAGATGTGTTCAATTGGCTTTGTGACAGCATCATATCGCCTTTTATGATGCCGCGCTGTTAATCACTTTGCTCCCAACAGCGAATGGCAAGTCGATCCGGGATTAAACTCTCTGAAAAAATGTCACCGTCTCTCCAGATAATTGAACCCCGGCACCTATCGTCCTCTTACAACAATAGTCAGCCGCCTAACCACTGCGGCCATCGACCCGTTAACTTCTATAATAATCTTATAGTATTTTCCAATGTCGCGGAATCATATTTCTATTTCAATAGCTTATCTCAAGAAGACACACAAATTGCCATTTAAATTTATTGGAAGATACAAGCATTACTCAAATTTAATTATGCTGTCCACATATTTTACACTTTTTTCTATCAATGTATTGATCAAAGTTACTTTTCAAGTGTTTGGAAGAGATCCTGCACCGAAAGAACGTGATCCAGACGATCAGCACGATGCGGTGATTTAGACTTGAAGTCTTCAACTGTACTCTTCGATAGGTGGGAATAGAATAGTAATTAAAGTAACGATAAAACTGAATAGGACTTACCAATTTACTCGCTTTATGTTGGTATTAATTCAATATTCATCGGTACATCGAAAACTCGTCGTTTACATTAAAACAAATTAGGATGCAGGTATTACAACTTCTGTCGTTAATCGTGACGTGTTGCTTTGTGTATTATAAAAAGATAGTATTAAGCAGTATGTCTCCTTTAAGATGAAGACACTTCGTTACTTCCCAAGTTGCATTCTTAGAGATCCTCAAGTTAAACGTTAAATGAAAACCCAAGCTACTTCTTTCTCACAAACAAGACCATTTCTCGATTTTTTGCTTCGCTAAATATAAAAAAGAATGTTCTTTAGATTTAAATTTTTCCATCTAATATCCACTTCCATGACACAACTCGCAGTCTGTTAATTATTTTTGCGTCAAGTTATAAATTTGCTTGTAAGTTTAAAAGAGTGACAGGCAACTAATAATTTGATTAAGAAAAATGTCAATTTAATAAACAACACATTTTAAAGGAAAGCAAATAAAGAATTTTGATAATTTAATTGAACCAGGCAAGAGAAGTTTAGAATAATAATTTATAGAGGTGATTATTTATTACACAAATAGTAATTTAAATGAATTGTGAACTGTTGTGTTTTTCAGCTAATCCTCTACCAATTCGCAAACATTTCTTAATTCTTTTATGATTCTAATTAAGTACTCTTTTAAAAATAGTGGTTTCACAGCAGGTTTGTCTTGCACAAAGGTCATGCCAAATTCTGGACCTTGTTCAGCAAACTTGAAGTTTGACCATTCCCAAAATTACAAATTACAACTATCGACGAAAATTTCAATAAAAATTATGGATTAATTCACCATCTAGCTGCAAGTAGCTTGCTGGATTTGAAGGAGATATCATTTTCCTCAGAATACGAGTATTCATTGAGGTTAATCACCCTAACTTGTTTTAATAAAAGTTCTTCTTTAGACCTGAACTTTTGAACCATAATAAAAAACTAACTAGTACATCTTGTTCCTTGATTATTAAACTATGTCAAATAGCAACATATCTATTTCTATGTAAAACAAGCTTAACCAAAATGATTTTTGGTAAGTCTGTGTATGTGTTGATCTTTTGATTGCAGATCTGTTCCAACGATTATAATAATTATATGTACATACAAAGTATGTCAGCACGACGTTACTGCGTTTGTGTACATAATACTACTAATACCAAAATTTTTAAAATTGGTAGACAAAGCATATCGATAGAACTCATTACAAATAAAATATTTTGGCATTTGTACGACTTTTGATTCACCGGAAGTAGATATCAACCTTGTTATTTTAAATTGAATACACAAATATTTAATGCAGATTATGCATGATTGTATTTCAAATCGCAATGTATTGGGATATTTTAGGCCGTGTCCCCATACATCATTGACGGAAACGGAACAGCATTTGGGCATGTCTAGAGCAAGTATTTACAGAATGTTACGAATCCATCCTTTATCTTACGAGTTACCACAAAATTTGAAATTCGGCGATGTTGAATAGAGGTTTGAATTTTGTGAATTTGTATTAACGAACTTATCTTTCAATTCCTGAAATATTTCCACTTATAGGTCAATAAAACAACAATTAATTACATACAAATTTATTCCAGAACATATGATATTATGTTTTCGTTAAAAAGGCAGTACTCTTTTTGGAAAAATAAAATTCGCTTTAAAACTTTATTTTGGAAAAATCGCAGTTAATTTGAAAAAAATAGTAGATATACTTTTGTTCATAACCGTAATATGCACGGGTGAAATACATAATTATTTTTCAGTTTTTCAAAATAGCAGCTGAAAACACGCATACGCCCATGTAGTGCTTCCTCCTACTCCTACGACTCCCATATACTGTTCATTCTTGATAACACCCTACCCAAATTTGTTAGAAACTTAATGAAGGGGACGAAGGACGTCAGTGAGAGCCACCACGGCTCTTGACAACCACCCCGAGTGAAGTGGCAGAACTGACTATAATGACGGAATTCATTTTCCAGGCAGCGCTTCGAGCGGGGGCGGCTCCAGCGGCGGCACAACGCGACGAAGGAAGACCTGCATCAGTGCCAGAGAGAGAAATTTAAGAAGACTGGAAAGCAATGAACGAGAAAGGATGAGGATGCATTCACTCAACGACGCTTTTGAGGTAAAGAACTATTACGTACTCGTATTAATTTCATCCTGTTACAAAATGTAACATAATGAAACATAAGAAACGTAGCGTATATCATCGTAAATACGATCTGTTACATATCTGTGTTAGCTTAATCTTCCTAAATTTCCACCTTAAAGACATATTTTATATTAGATGATGTCATCATTATATGGGTACAATGTTGTATGCTCCAAACGCCATATTCTCATTACTAATAAAAATATTAATAGATACGTAAGGATGCTATTATGTATACATTCGTTAAAGAAACTGAAATGTAAGATACAAAGCTTGTAATATTCTTCTTTATGACAAAGACAAAATGCATACAGTGCATAAAATCAACCTCAATACCGATATACTTTTTTGGTTATAAAAATTTTTAATTGAAAAAAAGAAAACAAAAAAGTATCTCATGTTAGGAAGAGGAGCAATGTTATAACCTTTTTGCAAACGATCATAACATACAATTATTATTGCTTTCTACATTTGCGGCACAAATTGATAGACAATTATCTACTTATCCAAACCAAGTGCGAGGAAGCAAAAGTGACGATACTTGGTAGTTAATTTTCATTGGAGTATTCATCACTTTCAATCTAAATTCAAAGCTCTTGTTTTCATCGATAAAACATATTTCTACTGTGAATTAAACTATAGAATGTAACCAAAAAATGTTAAATAAATTCAACTGAAATCAACTGAATGTCATCATGGTGAAGGTTGCCCATCTCCTACTTTTGGATATATGTATATC
The DNA here is from genome assembly GCA_023690525.1 of Holotrichia oblita. Classification (NCBI taxonomy): domain Eukaryota; kingdom Metazoa; phylum Arthropoda; class Insecta; order Coleoptera; family Scarabaeidae; genus Holotrichia; species Holotrichia oblita. The sequence goes on from CM043022.1 coordinate 47,061,426, forward strand.
CCAACGCAGGACTACTTTTCGGTATATTTGCTAAATATTGTATTACTTTTCCTGCCATTTCGGGTAAGATCCCGTCCGCTTACGGCGAGCTGAAAGGCATTTATCACCCACTCCGTGCGCTGTCTTGTGTAGATGCGCTTGGCAATTTCCCAATCCTCCCGCTTAGACTTCCTGGTGTTTATACTTGCTTCTACCAGATCTGTTTGCTTACTACCACGGAAGTGTATTTCACCTTCTGTGTAGCTACCATCTGGATTTCTAAACTTATTAGAAAAGGATTATTCTGGTTTGTAAGATGTTCCTCTCTCAAGTACTTTCTGTATTATTTTTATGATTCTTCGAACATTATCTAGTAGTCCAGTATTGAGTGTCTGTTTCGAAATTCAAATTAATATAATGATTCGCTACACAAAATAAGCAAAAATAAATTAGCTCGGTTTTACCATATGACGATTAAATGTAATTTTCACTGTAGGAGATAAAATATAATTATTGTAGTGTAGCAATAAAATATGTATTTAAATCCGAAGCGGAACCTCCTCTTTCGAAGGGTTGCCACCGAATTTCTTATTTTTAGTTGCTAGAATTTTTTTAAACTTGCGAGCCCATGCTTTTGTATGTACTTACATCATATACATATATACAGGTTGGGACATTAGTGCGAGGAACTCCAATTACTCCTGTATTATAAGAGAAATGGGATAATGTAATTAAGATAAAAGTTGAAGCGCATGAGGGGCTAAAGGGGGACATAAAGATCAATCATAGCTAATACTGTTTTTTTCACTCAACTTTACGTCAGATAATGATAATTTTAGCGATTTAGGTATAGAATTGTATTTTCCCAGCTAAGCTGCAGTTTTCATCTAATACTGCTATTTAACTAATCAGAATCAAATCCGTTTTTACTCAAAATCATGTTTTCGACTTATAGAAACACAAACAACTCCAAAACTATCGCATTTAGCTATAGGAAATGTTTAATAAATAATAAAGTTCGTGAAGAGAGGAGTTTACTCCAATAATAAAATATAGGATGTTCCATTTGAAATAGGTGAGAAAATAAACATTCCGAGTTATGACTCGCCCTGTATATAAATATTGAATACGCCGATAAATAGATAATTTCTGATGAAAGGAGATATCATTAGAAATGTTTCTAGCGCAAATGAATTATTTTATGTGGAAGCCGTAGTACGGTAGGAGGCGCCAACTTTGTTATTAAATTAATGCAAAACTTCCCATATCTTCTACAGTAAACTGAATAACATAGCAAAATCCTATATTATAATAAAGGTAAGACTTAGAAGAATCGTAAACAGCAAAAATATACAGGGTGTTCCATTTAAAATAAAGTATTAGTTTATCCTGTCTTTATTTGACACCCTGTATAGTTGAAAATATTTTTAGGTTATAGCCCCCCATGCGCTTCATCTTTTATCTTAATAACATTTTCTCATTTCTCTTACGATACAGAAGTAATTGGACCTCCTCGCATTAATGCCCTACCCTGTATATCTTTCATGACCTTCAAGCAGTAAGTACACATCTAGACAATTTAAATGCGAAAATGTTTAGCTTATTGTCTCTGCACAAAAAGTAAAAAAATATATCTACAGAATTGCATTGAAATAATTTGTTGTTTATAAATTCTTTTATTCTGTCAACAGTTAATTATACAAGAAAATTAATTAATAGTACATAATAAATAATTTTCACACTTTATGGTAAACATATATTTAAAATTTATTGTATTTAATTGAGCTATTACTTACCCAATTTACTAATGTTATCTAATCCATGAATTGTCATTGTTGTTATGATACAACAATACATTAACTTTATTTTTATGATTGCGGTAGGAACTTTTATATAAATGGTTACGCTTTTCTCCTCAAAGTTCTTGGATCTAATAAGAACACATTATCTATTACATATTAAACTATCTAATTATTTTCGCCTTCCTCTCGATTGAAATAATTTTGAAAACAATACTTAAGAATCTATAATCGAAGGTCGTTTCTATCTCTCTTAATTAATTTGGCGGATAGTCAGCGATAATATATAATACAATAGTTGTAATATAACATAATATACCGTAATACATGGTATTCTTTGGGCTAAACTACTGGGACTTTGCTTATATCATTTTCTATTTGTGCAGTTTCTTCCGTTATACAAGACCTTGTATATTGAAGAAAAAGCATTCAAATAAAGAGTGACATAAGCAAAGTCCCATTATTTTAGCCCAAATAATATATTGTTAACGGATTGACCTACTTTTTTGTGACACTCTGTATAATAATAATAAGTGAAACGTTACGGTTTCCTGATAATATTATTTTTGAAAATCTATTTTTTGTAGAAAATTTGACACGCTTACGATGAAATGATTTTGCAAATTGTGCGTATTTTACAAAATCTGAATTGTGCAAACTTGCATTCGAGTGATACTAACTGGAAGATAAACTTGGCTTAAACTTACCCGAAAAAACATTATTAAGTAACAGTACGCAAACAATATAGCAGTTCTAACTAATTCTAATATTTGGTTAAAACTAAAAAAAATACAGCTTCAAAAAAATAGTTTACTTCTACAAATAATTATTTGTTCTTTGCCCACATTCAAGCCAAGGTATTAGGGTATTAGTAAATGCAAATAAAATTTGTTTGAGTCAAACAAATTTGTTTTTTCGTGCAGGAATGCGAAGTTCATATAAAAGTTGTCGTGCTAAATTGCATGTATTATAATTCATACTGAAGTTGTTTAGATAACAACCACACTTCACCATAACATTTTATTAAGAAATCAATAAAAAAACTTATCGTTCAATGACATCCATATCGATGTTATATTATAATTGAGAATAGCGCTCAGTAGTAGTATTCTCATTTTAGTTTATAATATATACCCCTGAATGGTTTTGAAAGAATCTTGGTCACCATTATTCGCTGAAGCTAACTACACATAAAGAACAACAAGTAAGCTGCTAAATTATTCACAAATGAGGCTCCGTTCTGCAAACGTTTTTTCTTAATCGCTTGAGAATGGCGAGTAATTGTCTAATTGGATAATACCTTTCCAGGCAAAAATAAATGTTAACATCACAAGTTAGAACATCTTATTCAAGCTTTCTTCGGTCAGATTGATCATTCAGGCACTGTGACAACTGTGCTTTGGTTTAATCAATCTACAAGTTCGGTACCATTTACCTAAAACCAAATCCCCTAACTTCTCTTTCTCTTCAAAGTCCAATATCTATGCTTCTCAACGTTATTCTCAACTAACAGGACATTCCTCGCCTCAATTTCCAGTCTCGTTGCTAGGAAGATGAGATCTTACCCGCCGTCGTAAAGAGTGCTATAGTCTATTCGATATAGTTAAAGTCGCTAGAATGTGATCTGTTAGATGTTGTTCTGTAGCCCTCGGAGGCTACTTCCTACCACAAGACTAACTGCAATGATAGAGACTCAAATATGCGCTCTAACGCTGCCATAATAACTATACATAATAATAATGACGGCATGGGAAAGGACTTACAATTAGAAACGCCGAAATAGAGCCGCAATAACAAAGGTAACTTCGTTATAAACACCACTAATAATCGCAATACTTATAATCCCGGATTTTAATGTTGTCGGTGGTGTAATTAACAGTCCAGCATTATCTACGGCGAGGTAATATTTATACACACAATTAGAACTGCAGCGCAGTTTAGGAATACGCATTCAACAGGAGTCAATAAACCATTACGAAGGTGATCAAATAATAGAATTCAATAGACATACAATTCTACTGAACATCTTTACGAGCACACTCTGTGACACCCCATACCAATGCAATTTAGTATAAAAGCAGTGTCTTTCTCGAGCCGTCCGTATTACAGCAACAGAACGAGGTATGGACAGATGTCCAACTATTCTGAACTCGTCTCCATAGCTCTTCAACATTAACCGAAATAACTGGATAACACGGACGTCTTCGGCCAATAATATCCCAGACCTGTTCGATCGAATTGAGATTCGGAGAACGAATTGATTGTGCCTTTGTACATATGTATAAACCAGCGCTGTATGCCGCCGAATGTAGGGAGTACAACAGAACGCAATACTCCTCGGGCAACCTATCATACAAAGAGAAATTGCACTATTTCTTATAACTAATGGAGTTAGTAACTTAAGAAGTAATCTACAGTTTGTTATTCAAACTACTCGGTGAATGCTAAAAGACAAAATATCAATTCGCTGTAAAAGCGCGGGTGATGGTCGCTCGATGATCCTAACTGTTTCGGGAATACTAAGACTGGTATCATTATAATCTAAGAATGCTGCTAAGGAAGTTTAATATTTTTGTAGTTTCATAATCAAATAAATATCGTAATCGCTATGTATCCTGAATACCTTAGTAGTATATATAATACAGAGAGAGAGACAACACTATTTTCCTAAATAGAATTAAAAACAATTCCTAATTTTTCAAACAATTAAACTTGTGCAGTAAAAATAAAATTACTACAATTTAAAAACGAGTAAAAATAATATGTTAGTATAGTTAGTTATTTCAATAGCTTAAATAAAACATTTCTAAGATTAACTAGCAAATCAATGTTGCCTTTACAGAAATTAATAAAAGTGGTGACTTGCAGTTTAAACAAGTTAGAAGCAAATTTAGCGTTGTTGACAAATTATCATTCATTTAAGAGAAAAGAATGAGAAGCAGACAGAAGAGGTGCTGGTGCAACCAATATTAGAAGAAGAAAAAGAGCAGATACCTAACTATTGGAGCAATTCAAACGTGTTTCTAGGTGGCCTCCTTTGGAAATACTTCACTTAAAATTTGATATCAATAAATATTGATTCGTTTTTCTGTTTGTTGTGCGTTTGACTCCTAAGCGATTTTTTCGTTAATTTTCAACCGACTATCGCGTTCTTTAGACAAAAATGTTGAAAATCTCATTGGTGTGAATGAACGGTTGATTTGCAGCATCGACAACCACCAGTTGTCGTCCATTTTTAAATGGAATCTCTGAGGTTATGTACATATATAGTTGAGTACCATTTGTGTTTGTCATTAATAGTAAATATATCATACGTTTGTTATAATTACATTCATCCCTTGTCAAGCTGCGTTTTATCCAGTACGGCCGATAATGCACATTTTAGTACAGTATGCTAGTGTAAGTTAAAAAGCCACTTAAATTATAATGTTTGACACTGTGTCAGTTTCTAATTAATTAAATTAATCAATATGGTAGTATTAAAACTAGTATCCTACACGTTATATGTTCAATACAATTCTAAACCTGAATAGTATGATGACATTAAACGAACTGAGTTATTTTCTTCAATCCTCCATTTGCCAGTCCAATAATACTTTTTTAAACTTTACTTTTGATAATTCCGACCTTATTTGGGCGAGAATTACATTATCTAGTAGTTTAGGTAAAAACACCTTAGTTGTGCTATCTCCAGATTTGTTTGAAGTTGCTCTAGTCTCATGATTATGTTCTATTTTCGGGAGGTTACCTAATTTACTAAAATTGTTCAGCAACAACCTTAGCCAACACAATTTCTCTATGTCTAAAATCTTTAACTGTTTACCTTTATTTAACCATTCATCTTTCGCGCCGATAGAACCGATAGAAGTTTGTACAATGCTTTTTTTATTTATAAGTATTTGTTGATTGCATTTATAAATTATTGTATCAGTTTGCGTTTTAAATATATGAGCAAAATTATATGCGCACCTGTTTTTCATTTTTTTTTTAATTTTTTCATCGTTTCCTGCTTTATTCCGGCTTATTCGTTTACAATACTTCTTCAGTGGAAGAAATTGACATTTAAATTTACATTTAATATGTTTCAAAACTGATAAAATGTAAAGCCATAGCTATCAACAAAAATATCTAAAAACAAAGAAAGAAAATATAATAATGAATATATCGAATTATGGTTACATTCTCAATTAATATTAAAGGACACATTATTGGATATGCCGTACAAAAGTACTGATTCTTCTACATGCATTTTACAAATTATATCTCATTACCTTTTCCATCTGAACGTAAAAGCAAAAACTTTTGCAAAAGTTAGTTCTTCTCTAACTGTTTTCAGTAAATGTTGAACTTTTTTTCTCTTCAAACATTCTGCAGATTCTAAAGAGCGTTTAGAAGGACGACCACTAGCGGAGGTAGTACTTGTTGAAGCTTCTAAGTCAGGGGATGTATGGAATATAATTTTGGATTCCACCCAATTTCTATTATTTAAAACGAAGCCTTCAATTATGGAGAGACATCTTATCCCTCTTTGATACATATTTACGTCTTTGTAAATCTTCTATATTTCGCCATATTTGAAAGGACCTTATTTGCAAAAATCCATCCTGCACCACTATTGCTTTCGGCTAATTATTTATAGCCTTTAAGTCTAGATATATTAAGAAACACATATTATCTTTCGTTAGGATTCTTTTAGCAATAGTTAATTCTAGTTATTTTGAGCATGTAAAAGCATATCTAGGCCGATTGTGTAGCGTTTTCAGCCGTTGAAGAAAAACAGAAGCAGTTTAACAGCGACGGTAATGTTGATGAATCTTCATGGCGATGGTGCCTTCGTGCAGTCGCTGGAGGAGAAGCAGGAGGACTGTAGAAGCAGTTAAATTTTTACTTTAAATTCAGATCATTCTGCAATATATGCTCCTTATATCGTAAGCGTATTTTTTTAATTAGGGTCGGGAGCTTTAGCGAAAGATAAGGAGAAGGGGTGGAGAGGCCGGGCTCTTATTCGCATGGATGCATCTTCTTTGTTTGACAGCACTTGGGCATGTTTTAGTTATAATTAAATTATATTTCCAGCATGCGAAGAACATTGACTCATTTAACATTTAACACCTCTAAGATGTTAAACAGAATAAACAATTTTTCAGTACACGAATTATAAAACGCTCCGACAATACCTGTATTAAAAAGAATCGTTATGTAAACAAACTCTTGCTGATTTAATATTACATTTATAAACTACAGTATAAGCAAAATCATTATTGCATAACTATGATAAATATGTATATTACATGGATACCTCACAATTCCTTAGTAATGCAAACAAGTTAATTAATCTTAATGCTGAATTAATTACGATTGATACAGTTTATTACAAAAAAAAAACATTAGTATAAAGCAAATTCTGTTATGACACAAAACTTCTTAAAACTTGAAAATGGTATAAGGTCATTGCGATTTATTCCGTTCCGAAATAAACGAAATTTTAATATAAATATTAATAATGAATCATACTTTTACACTTATTTTTGTTAGGGTTTCTGTTTTAATATTTATAATGTTATGTAAATAATAAACATAGAAATTCCAAGTAATTATACATTGTCATTCTTTTTACAGCAACTCAGAGAAGTAATCCCGCATATAAAAATGGAAAGAAAATTATCAAAAATAGAAACATTAACGTTAGCGAAAAATTACATTATGGCTCTAACGAACGTAATCTGCGAAATGAGAGGTGAAGAGAAACATTATACGTAAGTATTACTATTTTGGTTAATATTATGTAAACTGTCAACAAATATTTGATGAACTGTAACCAATATTAAAATGATGCTCGACAAGGAACTTATTTAATTCCTCTTCAAGCATTTTGAAACTCCTCTCGAGTTACCACTACCTGTTAGAATATAAGTAACGGCATTACATCACTTATGACGAGGCGTTGTATGTTATACAGTCAAGAATACGCAAAATATACTATGTTTATGTTTATTTTAAAAACCTATTGTAGTTTTGTTTTTGTGGTGGATGCAGCTGCAACAGCTTCCTAAGTTGTATTGCAAAGTATCACTGCAGCTCTTGCTGTGTAAATTTTGTGTGCAAATGTGTTTTAATTACTCTGTTACAATATTACATCGCTGCAAATAATGTTGCCCATTAGTTAAGTTCCTACAACAAATTGACTTGAAGTACTGATCTAGTAAGACGTTTCCATGAGCACAGTTTAGATTTTAGAAGCGTACGACTATCAAGCTATTAAATTATAATTATAATTATTTACAACACAGATTGATATAGTCCCATATTGGTATCATATTTTCCAATGTTCCCTTGCTATTTATTTACTTGCTAACTCTTCTAACTATACAGGGTCTACCACGGAACCCGATCATTAGAAGTTTCAGGGTTCCTTACTATTTATGAATTTGAAACTTTCAGGTTAAGATTAACCCATAGCCTTCTTTTATTGTAAAATATTTCCAATGTTGTTGGTGGAAGAAGCGGAAATTGCTATTAACTTTCTTAATTTAAATAGAATGCCGTGTATATTATTGCATTTTTGAATTGAACAATCGATTTTACGATACACTGCATTAGGTTACCCTATACCTATCTTCAACTGTTTTTGAGTTATTGTGATTTTTTTTTAAATTGCGTTTTGCGGTGGGATATTTAATAGTCTTTCTTTTGCTCTTCTTTAAATGCAAAACCTCGATATTTTACAAACAGCAAGTAAAACCATAAGAATTCACAAAATACATTGCAAACCTATCACGGGTTATACAGGGTGTTCGAAATTTAGTGGCAAAGCTGAAAAACTTCAAACACAAAAAAGTCATTTTTTTCAAATTGAACCCCCTGGATATTTTCAAATATTTAGATGAAGATTTAATTTAGCCATCGATACGCTATAAGTGTCCTTATACCTATTCTTAGCGGTTTTGACGTTATTAACGCTTTTTACCAAACATGAATTAAAACCTGTATTAAAACCTATGCACATTTGAAAGTAGGCTGTGAGTATGATTAAATAAACGAATGCTTATTTGGTTGTCATACTTATTAAAGTAAACATCTATTTTATACAATGGAAGCAGTTGACAATTATTCCAATACTGATATTTTAAATTTATTCTACATCCATGGCGAATGTGGAAAAATTCTTATTAGAACTTGTAGAACGTTTAATGAACAATATCCTAATCTACCGCCAATTACCAAAAGTTAATTTAGAAGAATGGAATCATGTTTTTTAAATACAGGAAGTGTTAACGTAAAAAAAACTAGACAAAACCTATCGTTGAAGCAGAAGAAAATCAAGTAAATGTGCTGGCTTATTTTCATGCTCATCCCCGTAGTTCGATAGTTTCAGCTTCTAGTGAAATGGGCTTCAAAGTCGATATATCGAATTTTGAAACATCATAGGATGCATCCCTACAAAGAAACATTAGTAAGCCTTCCGCCCTGGGGACGAACAGAAAAGAGTTGCATACTGTGAAATGATTTTATAAAAAATTCAAGAAGACGAAAATTTTTTATTTAAAGGTATTTGGAGCGATGAATCGAAGTTTAATCGGGAAGGAATTGGTAATCGACGAAATAATCATTTCTGGGTAAGAGAAAATCCTCACGTTTGCAGAACTACACATTTTCAAGACCGCTACAGTTTTAATGTATTCTGTTGTCTTTTAAATGATACCATAATCTATTAAACTTACGCTGAGAATTTAAATGAACAGAAATACTTAGAACTCTTAAGAGGACCTGTTACAAATTTTCTTCGAACTTTACCTACTTCCAAACATAAGGCAAGACTGTTGGTATCAGATGGATGGTGCACCTGTCCACAATACCAAAGAGGTGCATGGGTAATTGACAGAAATTTTCGAAGACCGTTGGTTTGGTTCAAATGGGCCTTGGAGTTGGCCTCCTTGATCCCCAGAATTGACGCCGCTTGATATCTTAAACAGAATGACGGTCATATTATAACATATTTATATCATAACATCTATAGCATTCTTCAGTTGGTTAATCCAATATATTTGGTTTTTAGTTTCATTTGACACTAAAATCATTTTTATTCGTTTGTTGTGTAAATAACATTATTAAATTTTTGTAATATTTTGTAATAAGCGAATTGTTTTTTTTTATTGTCGTACTCACGGCCTATCAAATGTGCATAGGTTTCAATACAGGTTTTAATTCATATTTGGTAAAAAGCGTTAATAACGTCAAAACCACTAAGAATAGGTATAAGGATACTTATAGCGTATCGATGGCTACATTAAATCTTCATCTAAATATGTGAAAATATACAGGTTGTTCAATTTGAAAATAATGACTTTTTTGTGTTTGAAGTTTTTCAGCTTTGCCAACAAATTTTGAACACCCTGTATAACCTGTGACAGATTTGCAATGTATTTTGTGAACCCTTATGGTTTTACTTGCTGTTTGTAAAATATCGAGGTTTTGCATTTAAAGAAGAGCAAAAGAAAGACTATTAAACATCCCACCGCAAAACGCAATTAAAAAAAAAATCACAATCTCAAAAACAGTTGAAGATAGGTATAGGCTGACCTAATACAGTGTATCGTAGAATCGATTGTTCAATTCAAAAATGCAATAATATACACGGCATTCCATTTAAATTAAGAAAGTTAATAGCAATTTCCGGTTCTTCCGGAAGTTGTACAACATCGGAAATATTTTGGAACAAAAGAAAGGCTACGGGTTAACCTTAATCCGAAAGTTTCAAATTCATAAATAGTAAGGAACCCTGGAAACTTCTAATGAACGGGTTGCGTGGTAGACCCTGTATAATCTAACTACAACTCTAAATAATATTTTAAGGCTTTTCGGATATCCGTTTACAATTTTATGACGCATGCTTAATTGGATTAATAAATCTCTGTTTTCCTACGAAACAGTCTCTGTATTAGAACTTGCCAAAAGAGTTCATTTTAAATTAAATACTATTGTTTCTTACTCCAATAGACCTCTATATTTCGATAATGTCAACAAAATTACATACCAAATAATCGATGGTTTTAGCCGTTACTTAATGGTACATTTTGTAATAGAAATTTAATTTATAAAGTTACATATACATACTTATTATGTTTTAGTGTAATGATTGTGAATACTGCTTATAGTATCACATGTATGTATATGTATTCTAAACCTACCAGCTTAGGTTCATAACTGTTTGGACTGTTAAATGAATAAAATAAATAGAACTCATCCTATTTTCTGTCACATTTTAATTATGTCCAGTAGTATTGTTTTGTGTTTTGTAATTATGCGATAATTAATTAACAAACCTTGTTAAACCAACTAGCTAAATAGCCAAAATTCCAGAGGATGACTTCCATTAATAGGCATCATCGTAAAGTTTTATAACACCAACATAAAGGTGTTCATTGTAGTTAGAATTGCAAATGATATAATAAATTCATTTCATCGAAATACGTATTCATACTACAAGCTATGTATTTTAACATCAAGAGTGAGTGAGCTCTTTGATTTTGTATTCAATTACGGTCGATACATTTATCATTTCGTGCGTTAACTATCAATGTCGTCTTTACACATAAGTTTATAATCTCATTCCTGTTAGGTTAGTATATTGTGCTCTATAATTGGGCTTAACGCCTAAAGATACTTTTAATAAAATATCGCGACCTACTTTCTTTTCACTGCGTCTAATTTTAAGGCACCGGTACTGTATCGACGTAATAATTATGCACTTCAAGCAACAAATTCACGCGTTCAACTGCAACCGGGCATTAATAATTCCCACATCGTTGATTTCAAAATGGGAAAGAAAAATGATTGAAAAGTGATTTCAGTATTAGGTCATCATCTACATAAATAAAATGTCAGATTATTTCATATAAAGTCGTTACTAGTAAACATATTCACACGTTGCATTTCTTTAAATGAAGTGTATAATCTTACATTTTAATGTATTTAACAAAATGATCTACTGTTGGGAACTGTCCATTATATACTATTATTATATTATATTATTCTTACTAAGAGAGCTCGATTTTCGAACAATTTACTACAACTAAATACTACTTAGTTTAATCATTATAGTATTTCTAAGTAGGTATTTTCAATCTCATTGATGTATGCACTTTAATATTGACAATGCGTACTTTTTGTGACGGTTGCAGGTGCAGCACCTTCCTAATCTATATTTTTGACTAAATAATATCTGATTAAATGTTATGATAGTAGTGCTTTTATGTTGAATTGTCATTAATAGTTATCTCTTCAAACATTAGCGGCTAATGTGATTTTTTTGTCAGAACACCAAGGTTAGTGACACTGTAGCGTAATATGTTGTCTTGATTTAAAACAGGAACACGATTCATATATTATAAATGTAATTATTTATATTTTTATAAAAATGTTAATTGCAGCAATGTTTCTGATGTCCACAATTAGCACGTTAAAGTTTGCGAACAGTACTTAACACCAAAACAAGAGGTCGATTGTAAAAATAAACCGTAATCAGTCAAATATTACCGCCATTCATCCTTACAGTATCTGAATTTATCGTGCCAAGTACTGATAATCATTGTTATCACTCTACGTCATCAACATTATTACGCTTATGAGTTAGAGCTGCAGTGTTTAGTTAGTGTTAGTATCTATTTATTTTTATGATTATAACATTATGTTTCTGTTTTTGTAATAATAATCAAATGATTTTTTCCGACTGACCTATCTACGAGTCGTACCAGGTGGTCAATCATATATCTTTACAAGAACGCTTCATAACACAGCTTGTTCAGGAGAAACATAATAACCGGTATTTTAAAAAATCGCCATTGATGCGTTTATCCGCTAATTTGTTGACAATTTCAGCTGCTTTTTAATCAGACCTGAAAACAGAATACGAAACTTCTCAACAAAAGAGCGTCCCTGCACGTTATTTATTAGATTGATTCAATTTTATAAACACTACATTAACGTAGAAAAGCCGTTTTTACAAGGCAAAATTCTCAAAATTTGATTAAGCATAACCTGTATTATAAGAATGTTTTTTTCAACACAAGATTGCAAGATACCCCGTCTCTTATTTAACAAAATGGCACCAAATTCATGCAGACGAAAATATATGTTTTCAAAAAAATTTATTTAATTTGCTAAATTTTGTACAAGATAAGCATTTTAAGTTTTAATATTCAGTCACAGTCATCCATTTTATCGTTTTTTTTTTTACGATAAACCGTTCCTAAGATATGGTCTGAATACTGATTTCAATTTAAGAGTTATTTCATTTGTTATAAAAAAATCTTTTAATGACATTCAATATTGCTCAATGTGGCGAACTTTATAAAAAAAAAATAAAAATCAGGAGCATACCGTAAACCGCGGCTTACTTTTCGCTCCACTTTTCGGTATTTTTTAAACAAAATCATAATTTTTACGAAAGCTGACGGAGAGAAATATTCGGGATTAGTTCTGATCTACAAAAAACTATCCAAAGAGCACATTTAAGCACTTAAATGACCAATTTACCATGTTTTTCGATTTTTTTTAATAATTTGAAAAGTGGAGCAAAGTTACCCAGGGGTTCGGGTAACTGTGCCCCACTTGATAAAATACATCATTTCTTATAGTAAAAATGAACTCGAGCAAAGTAACAGACTTGAGTAGTATAAGTTTCATAAGTGTCTGACACGAACAGGAGTTTAAGTAAATGTATTTTTGAAATATTTATAAGAAAAACAAATCATATAGAAATGTATATATTCTCAAACTATACAAATCAACGCCAAAATGGCGGAATGGCCTGAAAATGATGTGTGGGATTCCTAGTAATGTTATCTACCGGATAAGCACAAAACACGGTTGCAGTTCGTTAATTCTCCGCCAGGTTGCACAGCATCTTTTTTCGTCGCTAGAGCAAAGTAACCACCTGGGGGCAAAGGAGCCCTGGTTTAGAAAATCCCGCAGAGGTAAACCACCAAAGAAAAAAGTTTTACAAAACTTATTCGTTATTTTTTGTTTTATTTTTATCTGTGTTATAAGACTTCTAAACAATACAAAAAATACACCAATTTCTAATTTCTACTTCTTCACTATGGGGTATAGCATTTTAATATTTTTCTAAACAAGAGCTGGATCATGGAATAAATTCTGCCTTAGTTATTGCTCTCTGAACCATGCATATTATAAATAAAACAATCATACATGGCGAATGACCAACTTGTAATCCCAAAATTAAAAACACTACTTTTACATAGGGGTCTGCGGTGCACCGAAAATTCGGTACCGGTACGGTACAGAACGATGTACCGTCAGCGGTTCGGTACAGACAACGTTCTCGGTACCACCTCGGTACGGTACAGTTTACAATGACAAAACGAAAAATAATCCCATACTATTTATTTATAAGCATTTTTCTTCATGTATTATTAACTTTTGTTCCGTTCAGTTACCGTCGCCTAAAAATAAGTTTGCATTGAATTGCTGAAGTTTACTTTGGATGTAATTATTGCTCCTATTAAGAATTTTTAACCAAAAATGCTTCTCATTTGTTTTCTGATGCTCTGAGGAAATATTCATTCAAAAAAAGTCAAAATCTTTCAGTACAAAGGATTTGTTATTCCTAGAATTCACTTTAAAATATTTAAATCCCTCAATACTGTTGAAGCCGAAGATTATATATAAACAGGCGTGGACTTGACTCATAGTTCATAGACTTGTGCCGTGTATTAGCATACATATCTTTAAAAAGAATAAATACATATCTGAAGTAAATTGCAGCGTACACACCTAGATACACTTTATAAATGAACTTATTTTATAAGCCATGTTTGAAGCAATACAAGGAAAAACTGAAAACACTATTTCTTAAGAAAATAAGAGGAGTATAATCAAATTTATAGATAAAAAACACACCAACCAGAAAAAAAAAATTATTCCAAGCAATCCATTCGAACATTGATATGTATATGTAATATCATTAGTACCATGTACCGTACCGAGAACCGCGTACAGAATTATTTACCGTACCGAACGTCAGTTTTTGGTACCGCAGACCCCTACTTTTACATGCACATATATTTGCCGGTTACATTTGCTATTTCTTTTAAATGAATATTATAAGCTAAATACTAGGATCGAAATGTTGTAATACGGTGCTGTTATGTACTTAAGACAGAATTTATACATGAAAACCTCAAACATAATGGTTACACTGCCAAGTATTCAATTATGGAGTATGGCTCTAGGTTAAGTTAGGTTAGGAGTGGGGTCGCATGCGGGCCTGTTTCACCGCGACCTTTACAGGACTATTGTGATCCCCTTTACCTTAGAGAACGCTCTCTAGTTTCGCCTTCTTAATCAGACTTATCATTTTTGAGAGCGGCTCTTTTGTGTAGGCGTTGGCTGTCGGGTTCTCTGCCCCCATTACTAGAAACCTTGTCCTCGCTAGGCCGTCACAGTGGCACAGAACATGAACTGGGGTTTCTTCTTCCTCTTGACAGAATCTACAGAGAGCATTTTCTGCCAACCTATGTTAAACATATGCCTATTCAGTCTGCAATGACCGGTCATCAGACTTACTATCATTTTGACAGACTTCCTGTCTTTACTCAGTAGGTCTTCAGTAAACTTAGGCCTCTGTTCCCTTAGGAACTCCTTAGCCTGTCTTTGTCCTGGTGATCTTTCCCACCATTTCTTGGACTTGTTTTGTGACCATTCGTAGATGGACCTCTTAATTTGTGATTTGGTAATGCCGAAGGAAGGGGCCGCTCCTATGAAAGGCCTTGACGAACCTCGTCTGGCCAGCTCATCGGCCGCCTGGTTTCCCTTCACTCCCGTATGGCTGGGGACCCAGGCCAAAGTTATTTTCCTCAGGGTGCCCACCTCATTTAGGGCTCTTACGCAGTCCCAAACCAGCTTTGAGTCAGCACTTGCAGGACTAATCGCTTTAAGTGCTGCTTGGCTGTCAAAGTAAATAGCCACGCTTTTTCCTGGTTCGGTCAAACTGTCTACTTCTCTGACACAGTGGTGAATCGCAGCAACCTCAGCCTGGAAAATCGTCGAGTTCTTGCTGAAGCTCAATGAAAGGGCCTTGCACGGCTTCTTTCTATAAATGCCAGCTCCTACGCCGTGGTCCGTTTTAGAGCCGTCGGTATACCAGCTTGAGTCCGCTCTTACTGGAGGGCCGTATTCCCAGTCCTTCTTATCTGGTATTAATTTGAAGTTCGCTCGGAAAAGCCGAAACGTAAACCTAATTACCCATTTTATTCAAGCCACATATCCAAATATTTAACTTCAAATTAATACCAATTATGGCTAAACAACTACATAATAGGAAACTTATCTGGTATTATAACCTGATATTTTCTATCTAGGTTAAATTTATGAACTATGGCGTTGCTTGGCGTCCCCGTTAGGGGCGCCGCCTTGAGTTCGTCCAGTAGTTTTTGATATTCTGCACCGTGCGATTTACTTATCGGTGCCTGACTGTGCATGAATCTGTAAACTGTAGATCTAGCACTTCCTTGTATAAAGATTTGTAGCGGTGGCAGGTTTAGAATGACTTCCATTGCGGTTGTGGGTGTCGATCTCATTGCCCCTGTGGCGCACAGACAAGCTAGTCTTTGTACGCCACCCAGCGTTCTGGCCGCCTCCGCCTGTCGCACCTTTGGCCACCAAGCTATAGCTCCGTATGCTATCATGGGTCTGATTACCCTGGTATATAGCCACAGAGTCATTTTGGGGCTATGGCCCCAGTTTTTTCCACATAACCTCCTGCACCTGCCCAAGGAAATAGTAGCTTTGTTGGTTATTTTTTGGACATGCGTATTCTACGTGAGCCTTTGATCAAGCCATACCCCTAGGTATTTCGTCTCTTTGACCTGTGGTATTCTTTCCCCACCTATTACTAGTGGTTGCAGACCCTCTAACGATCTTTTTTTTTGTGAACGTGACAACTTATGTTTTCTGAGCATTGACTACTAGTCGCTCTTGTTTGCACCAACTGTCCACCATGTTGCTCTTGCATCTGTTCCATGATAACTTTTGGAAATCGCCCTCTAACGACTATTGTTAGGTCGTCAGCATATCCCAGGTAATAAAAGCCCTTTCTGGTCAGTTTTCGGATTAGGTCGTCAACGAGAGCGGCCCACAGAAGAGGAGATAAAACTCCACCCTGCGGGCAGCCTCCTCCCGCCTCCGCTTCGATGGTAGCCTCGCCAATTGTGGATGTAATTATCCTCCTTTCCAGGCTGGCTCTTATCCACTGCAGAAGCTTCGATGCAACTCCTTTTCACCTTGAAGCCTCGATAATTGAGTTTGTGGTGGCATTGTTAAATGCCCCCTCTATATCCAGGAAAGTCGCTATGGCTATCTCTTTGTCTTCTATAGATTTTGAAATTAGCCTGTTGAGGTCATCTAAAGCTGCCTCTGTAGATTTTCCTGGTTGGTAGGCGTACTGTCTGTCACTGAGTGGCTGTTCTCTCGGCGCGGTGTCTCTAATATGCCTGCCCACCAACCTTTCAAAAGTTTTGAGTAAGAAGGAGGACAGGCTTATCGGTCTGTATGACTTTGGCGTTTGATTGGATATCTTACCCACCTTAGGTAGGTACACTACTCTGACCTTTTGCCATGCCTTTGGAACCCATCCTCAGGCTATACAAGCTTTGAAGATTTTTGTGAGATGTGGTATCAGTATCTCCATCCCTTTCTGAAGTAGGGCCGGAAATATCCCATCTGTGCCCGCGGATTTGAATGGCGCAAATCTGCTCACCGTGTATGGCTCTAACTGAACTAAATATTAAAATAAGGTTCTCTTTAATAATGTTAAATATGTGATATTCTTTATATTACACAGCAACTTGTTATACAATTTAATGCACATATACAGTGTGCCTTTTTTAAGCATACATATATGTGTATGTTATGTAAATAGAATAATAGAACAAAACACAAAACATTTCGGAGTTGCTTGAGCACACTGGTTTAAATATGTATTGTAGTGTACATCATAAAATAGTTACTAGTGGCGGCAGAAGATGTGACTAAATCTAGATCCTATTTCACTACTGTTTACGTGATTGATGTATGTATGTACGTTGTTCGGGATTATTTATGTTTGTTACATTAAAGCCTGGCATCAAAGTTAGAAGTAATATTTCATTTTGAAACGCAAGTATGCAGAGATAATATTATCAAAAACTTGTTTGAAGAGTGTAAAAAACATTCACTTTTTACTTCCTTAGAAAGATTTTCCGAGAGATTATGTTACTAAATTATTTTTTAGAATGAAACTGTATTATACATTAAAATTTATTAATAGAAATTTTAAACTAATTTCTAGAAATAAACAAATAATATGGAAACACCAATAAATACTTTATGCTCTAGTTTGTTTTTGTTCTGCTTTTTATTTTGAGGGAGGGTAATTTTCTGGATATATTTTAAATTTTCTACTACTATAACCTAACACAGAAATGTTATTTTCAAAATCTTTATCATCTACAATTTTTCAGTCAATTGTTTTAAAATATATATTGTAAGCAAGATTCCTCACTCGCTTTAATTTCGATAATTATAAAATATTATCACGATCAAACTTAATGATGTCACATAAATTGTACTTACATATATAATTAAATACAACCCCTATTACGCTTTTCACATAAATATTTAAGATATAAATTCCTATTTTTATCATGATATAATAATTTATAACACTGATCTGATATAGGCACCAATTTTGTTTATTCCAACCCTGACTTCTAGTTTTTCAAAATGGCGGCAAGGTCACGGAATCTCGCTTGAAAAGATCAAAGGTCCCGACAGAGAGTGGATATTCTCATTGTTAGATATTCTGTGACTATACCATATTGCATTAGCGAGTAGAAGTTTGCATAGTACACTTATTTCGCGAGAGGGATGTTCACTTGCTATGACAATATTCTAAGACCGTAACACACGCGATTTAACTATTTACATAAGATATTAACGTGTGCCCCAAAGTTTAGAAATTTATCAACTGCTAGACCAAGAAATACTATACGTTATTTGACAACTCCATAAGATTATTATTCAATTATACACTAGTTGGATATTCTGTGGCACTTCGCGAACGAACGAGAACACAGGTTGTCTTGGCTTCATTCATTGGGAGCTTATTTTCACGCGTCCGTGTACTTATTTTGTCTAAGGTAAACTATATTTGCTGTACCATTTCTGGGAACGTATTACTAGTCATGATGACGTTAATATCATCAACATAGTTCATTATTTTGGTAGAGTTGGTATTCACACAAAAAGGCAGGTCGTTTATGAATATTAGAAACAGGAGTGGCCCTGATATACTCCCTTGTGGAATTCCCCTATTGACTGTGACCGCGTCGGATACTTCAAGGACTCCATCTCGGCTGGCAAACACTTTTTGTTTTCTTCCTTCCAAGAATGATTTCAATCGTTTCAATGCATTATGTTTAATACCGTTAGTTTTCCAATTGTTCGTAAAGAATTGCGTGGTCCAAACAGTCAAATGCCTTTGCAACATCAATTGACAAACCACGTACCAATTTTCCTATGTCTAACTCCTGCAGAACGTAGGTACGTACGTAGTGTATTCGAACATGGCAGTTTCAGTGCTTTTTTGGTTCAAAAATACATGCTGTACAGTGTTACACATATTGTTAATTATAAGATAATCACATACACGCACATACATAATTCTTTCACAAATCTTGGAAAAAGAGTAGGTATAAAATACTTATTGGTCTGTAGTTACATTCCAACAGAGGGTCGCCTCTCTTGTACATAGGGTTGATATAGCTGTTTTCATCTTTTGCGGAAATATTCCTGATTTAAATGATGATTTCACAATGTCACACAATAGTTACACACAAGCAGCTAGCATTTTTTTCATTATATGTGTTGGAATTCCGTCCTTGCCAGTATTACACTTGTTGGATGTTTTAGATACCTACTTCTTCAATCATTTCTGAAGGTGTTACTGGTCTTAAAAGGATTGACATGTCGTATAGAGGAACCTCTACGGCAAATGGATATCCGGATACACATGGCTTCCGATTTTGTCCGTCTTTTCTTAGTGATCTCATCTCAAAAACTTTATCGTATAAACTCCTATATACTCCAATCACTGCGCCCAGGTAGTTAATGTTTTCCACTTATCTATTCTTTACAGATTTACCAACAGTTGTGGTTTTATATTGACATTCTCCGCTTGAAGTAGATTATATATTCATTTATTTATTTTGAAGAAAAAAAAACAAGAGCCACAATCTTAAGAAGACACACTTCTAGTATTGATTCAATCCAAGACAAAATTCTGACAAACATCTTATTGTCGTTTTATTGTTACTACACTCTAGTGTAGTAACAATAAAACACCAAAATTACTATT
Source organism: Holotrichia oblita (assembly GCA_023690525.1). Classification (NCBI taxonomy): domain Eukaryota; kingdom Metazoa; phylum Arthropoda; class Insecta; order Coleoptera; family Scarabaeidae; genus Holotrichia; species Holotrichia oblita. The sequence goes on from CM043022.1 coordinate 47,081,619, forward strand.
CCTTATAAATTTAACACTTTGGACATATTTTTTATGCATAGAAGTGTTACGATGATTTCCTCCTACTAATAGTACCATTATCACTCCAAAATTAATTATGTCGAAATCTATAAAATTACTTTAAGTACTTAATATATTATAAACGATAAGCTCGTTTATTTATTAAACCACAAATTTCGATGAAATGGCGGAAGTGCTACTTTAGAACTACAGTCTAACTTCTGCAATTAACTTCTAGCTCAATATAATAATTTTAATGAAAATTCTAATGTTATACCAATGCTATGGAACTGTGGAGTATGAGTGATGTTTTTCACCACTAAAGAACAAAAATATATAAAATGTAACGAATTTAAAGAAAAACTGTCTACACTGGCAGTGTTAAGTTTGGAAAATTTCTTTATAAATAAAATAACTTTAATAAACACATGATCATTTTAAAATCTGTATAAAGTAACTAATACTTTTATCTTTCACATCTAGTTCTATATGCCCTTCAAGCAAATTGATCTAAAGTCTCCACTTGGATCAAAGGAACTTTTTTCGCGATAAAGCTATTTTCTTATTGCTGACTAATTTTATGTTGACTTTCCACAAATGTTATCTACCAATAATAATTTTACCAATTATTTACTTGTTTTACTCTCTAACAGGCTCGCTTATTCGATGTATGCTCCTTATTCCAGATTCCAAGATGTCGACGAAGACAGCGCAGTAGATTTAGAAACAACGACTGATGACACAAGCAGGGAACAAAACAACAATTCCATGTTCCAACAGAACTTGGAATCATCGCAAGAAAACGTGATGAATACACGTTGAAGCATACGTTCAACCTTTAGGGCAACATGCTTCAGATCAATTATTGGTAACCATCACAACGGCAATGTACATTATTTCTCGTTTTTTTTATCTCTCAAGTTCTATACAGATTTTATTATTTGACTTATATTAAGTTCTACTAGTAATCGTATATACAATTAAGTTCTTTTAATTTCGTTTGAAATAAAGAAAAAAGACCACGTCGCGTACCCTAACTCCTAGGAAATCCATTATTGTTAGATAAGTTAGTTACGTTGTAGTTAAGTGACGTATATATATAATTATGTCTCGGTATAACATCTCTCTGCTATAATAAAGCAGATTGTATAACAAAATGCAACTGTGTAGATAACGTTGTAAAACGTTGTTCATTTGTGAGTACCTTGATATGTCAGATTGTGTGCAACTTATAGCAGCTGCCCTGCAACAGTTTGCCTGCGAATGATGGTGTGTATTTTTGTATGAATGAAGAATGTAAGTTTAATATCCTAACGAAATAATAAATTTAACGAAAATGTACTTACGACAAATACGAAGCAAATTTGCCTTTACAAGGATCTAACACTTTTCTTTACGCGGAATAGCGGAATGTACCAAATCATAATATTAATCAAGAAGATTGCACTTTTTATTCACAAACTTTTCACATCTTCAAATTATTAATTTATATCAATTATTTACATTTACGTTAAGTAAATATAATTTCTGAGCAAAATTATATAAGTAATCGTTTCAATGATATTTTCGACAAAATTTTAATTCCTTTCTAATTCATATTATACTAATTATATCATAACTCAACTCACTCTCACGTAGGACACATAGTCATCGCAATACTCCTAGTTATATTTTGCAGTCTAGTAACGAAAAAACAAGATTTCAATTTAATTTTAATTATCTGAACCTGTTTTGCTTAATTATTTTGAGTTAGCATGGTGTATAAATTCTGAAGCAACAAGATTATGACGCGATCAGGTACTAATGTGCAGTAGTAGCAAATATTATTCATCTCGAAGATAGCGATACAAACGTCTTCCATACAAAATAAGTCTTCCAACATTATTGTACAACTGCATAATAAAAATTTTCCTATTTCATACCCAAACACTTTCTGAATTGCTTTTCTCACTACTACATTTTTTGAATGCATTATGTTATTTTTTGTAATTTCTCATAATAACACTGTCCAAATGTATCCAGTTATTTTCTCCTTCATTATACTACTGTACATATAATAAACATGATGATAAAGTTTTTCGATAAATTTCCAAGTATATACTTATTTACGAATTTTTCTTACGAGGTTTATACAAGTCATTCGAAAGAACAGTGTATAATCCACGAAAGTGTTGTAAATTGTTCTATTTATTGTCTGAATTAATACTTCTACTGTAATCGACGATTTTGATAATATTTACAAAGACAACATAATTGTAAGCTCCTTTTCATTTAGTCGTAACTTTGTACATGTTTTCAATCCTTCATATATCTGGTAGTTACATTTATTACTATAGTAATTCTTTATCTACACAATTTACACCAAATTTCTCTATCATTTCAATATATAATAATTCTAATACACAACGAAAATATCAGCTATATCTAAGTTCTATATAGTCGAATAAAGAGTGCAATTACATATACATCAGAACCAACAAACAACTTACAGCAGATATTTAAAAAAAATCATAGCTATATTAAAATTTTTAAAAGATTACATTTTATTGCTAAAACTGAAACACATTTATATATAAATGAAATAACAAACGTAATAGGGAAGAAGTATATTAGGCGTGTCATTAATAAATTATTACCGACAATTACCTAGAGGATTTTTATAAACGCACGCAGATAAGTAATATCATTTCAAGTAATATTCTACTCGTAAATCATTTAAGCAAGGGTACTGAATCGAACTTCCTTATAAATCCTTGTAAGGCAACTTTGCATCTACAAAAATTGTCGTGTAAGTAAGCCTTTTAAAAGTATAATACTATGTACGAATTGTAACAGCATCTTGAACGGTAACGTAAATAATCAACGAGGATAAACTAGCGTCCCTTAATCATTTTTCATTTATAACGTAAACCACACATTACAGTTCAAAATGCAAAATGGTTGCAAGCACCTACATGCGTTAACAGTTACCTATGTATATAAGAATATCAAATCATACTTTCTATCTAATTCTGTACAAACGTTCTTTTAATATTCCACAAAAAGTATATATTTGGGTACAGCTTATTGTATAAGTAATGTAGTGAGCTAAATCAATGTCTTGAATAAAACAAACTGGGTGTTCTCTAAAATCTAACAAGAACACTTTGAAGTGAAAGTATAATTCGATACCTTAAAATTGTTTATACTTAAATATATATGTATTTGTATTTGTCTATCGTAAATATGGGGCTTGCGCAATGAATTAGGTTTTGATAAATATTAAAAAATCAAAATTAATGTAATTTCTTAATGGTTGTGTGCCTAGATGATATAGAAGGCATGTGTACTTCAATTATTCTTAGTATACAATGGCTACATTCCATGAAGTGGTTGAGAACATAGATTTTGAAATACTAAAATTATTATAATACTTCTTTCGTACTTTCTTTATTCACTTACATTTTTTAATAGCATCTTCTAGGATTCCAGTGTATTAGGTATTTCAGAAAGTTTTGCACTTTTCTTCTTAATTCCACTGAAGTATCAGATTAGAAATTAAAATTGCATTAATTGGAAATTCATGTACGGAAAATTATCATCATCCAGATGTCGCCTATTCCGCTGCAAGCACACTTTCAAACGACGTCTTAGATTTTCCATTACTCTTGTACATACATAAGCCAGAAGACATGGCTTCAAGACTCTTAAGATAGCCCCACAAAAAAAAAACGTTTGAAGCCAAGTTCGGACTTCTTAGCGGCTAGATGATGTACTTATCTCTTGTTGATATTACTCCCCAAATAGTAACCTTAGACCTATGTAATGAAATTTGATGTTTATCCGGAGTTTTTCTTACGATCAATAACGAATATGTGCCTCATCAGAGAAGAAAATTCCGGGAAAGTCGGCAAATCTTTCCAACATTTTGCTGGCAAACATCAATCTTATAGGATAATTAGCTTCCTTTAACCTCTACAGTGACTAAATTCTAAAAGGGTGTTTCTATTACTAGAGTCTTCTTTTAATATACAAAAAACAGTAGACCTATGTAACTGTAAAACGGAAACTTGCTGTTGCACTGATTGGCGTGAATCTCGTGCCAGTGCACTACAAACAGCGCCAATGTTTTGACTAGTGCGCACACTTTGCAAAAGGTCGAATATTAACAGTCGAACCAGTGTTGTTAACTGTCTGTATCCAGGACTTGATTAAATTGGTACTAGATGCGTCATTGCTATTTTGAAAAGCATAACCAGCACGAAGCTGACGCCGAACTGCATGTAGGAATGATTAAATTCATAAATACTACGAACCAAACATGTTGATGGACCTCAAACTGTTCCAATATAACATATTATGTCAATTGCCAACTTAACATTTTCAAGATTTTCATTATTCATTGTAAAAAATCAGGCAATTATATCTCAGTACACTTTAAACCTATATTTATCTACATAAGTGCAAACCTTTCTGAGACACCTTGTACTTTACTTAATACTACTATTTAGATATTAAACGTGTAAACTAATAAGTGCTAAGTTTCAAATTCTAGCGAATAAACTGGAAACAACTTCAGTAATTTAAAATTGAACAGAAAAGTTAAACTAAAAAGTACCCACAAAATTCAAGAGACCCGTCATAACCATCATCTCCAATCGAGTAAGATTAACTTTTCATAACACATATACTTTTATTGTTTGAGGAGATATCCAATTAAAAAACTTGAGAACACAATAAATATTGTTATGTATGATGTTTGCTTAAAGATAGATACTTAACGCTCATCGCCATTTCTAAGAGAATTTGTTTATAGGATAAATATGACTTCTTAACCCGTCCAGAATCCAAGTATTTTTGGAAGTCTTCTCTTTAATCAACTTTATCAGTTAAAACATTTACTTTAGAGTAGGCTGGCGACAGTTACTTATATGCTGATGGTTTTCGCATCGTATCTGTATCTAGCCAATAAAGTTCTGCTGGCAAAGGTAGAAAAAACCTGTCCATATGAATGCGAAACTGTATATTGATATAACTATTCGAAAGATTATTCTACGAGTATCTATCTTTAAACTCTAACAATAATAGATGTCAAAACTTTCCTCTAGTCTTCAGATAAATAATTAATTTTCCAATTAATCAACCAACGTAACCCTTTATTATAATAAAGCAGAAAACCTTGCCTAAACCTTCAATTAAGCATAAATGTGATAAAAGAAAGTAGGCCTAGAATGCAGTGTGCAGTTTTACTAGTGCTTCTTTTGACAAGCTTTCAAGACTGTTCCTCCTCCACTTATAATACTGTGTCACGTATTACTTACTTTGCATATGTATATATAATCATTACTTTAATTTGCAGTATATTTGATTTCTACTTCTTCTCCAAACGAACGCTTCATAAATGTTACTTATAGAACGATCGTTCTCAATATTTAGCTACAATTAAAGAACCTAATAAAACAATTTGTACTCTTTGTCTTAAAATAAGCTTATAAATACTAACCATCGAATCAAAAACCACTTAGATAAACTAACAACAAATTAGCTCTAAATCTACATAATAAGTATTAAATCTATGTCATTTGAAATATATGTTCTCAACAACTCCTTCAATTGACTCCAAGATTTGTGCCAATTGCATAAATCTTTATTAGAAACAGGCATATCTCTTCGAATATGCATCGTAGAGATATATATATGAATATCCACTAGTAAAATAGGTATATTGTTATATCTTGATAGAATGGTTTACTTGTATTACCATTAATATCAATTTTATACAAAATTTAGAAAGCGCAACTATTAGTAAATGAAACACCTATCACATTTAAAGCGTGTTGTACAGATTTTTAGCTCTAATAACATACCTATTCTAATATTTAAAACAGTTTCACTGAATTTGTCTAATCAAATACACCGATTTACTAACAGAACTTTTCTGAACATGTAAAAATCTTGAAAATTATTGAAGATGTTAATTACACAAAAGTTAGCACTTTATCTCAATTATCAGTCCGTAGCTGCTACACATTCGGTATCATAATATTTCGATAAATTATTTTATACAAAAACAATGACAACATTTTTAGCCAGTCCAAAGCAAACAAAAAGAAAATCAACTTATATTTATATAAAATATTGTTTCTAAACATCAGTGCATTACTCAAAAAGCCAATGCAAGTGCTGTGATGAATGCAATGATCATTATATATCAAAATTTACTTTCGGTATTGCACCCGTTCAGAACTCAGTTATCACTAGCAATCTTTATACCAATATTTTAAAATGCTTCTTCAGAAATGATCTACATTCGCACTCTTAAACAATACTTTACTGTTAAATGGATTATAGCTAGATGTAAGAAGATGATTCTAGTCACTATCTTTAATTCATAGTTTTAATAAATTCTGCTTATTTTGAGCCAAGAAAAATCTCTATTACCTAACCAATGTCAATTAACCACCTTTAGACATACTATGAAATATATAAAATAGCCTGTGAATGCTTCATTTGTATGCTTCTCTTATCGCTTGCGAAGCAAGTAAAAGTGAACCCAAATCCCCATACCCATATCCAGGCATAATATATTGGGCTTAAAACAGTTGTCATTGGGATCATGATAAGAGCATGAGTATTTGGTAAATAATATAACTTGCACCAAAATTACAATTTTGATAAAAAATTACTCCATTCCGCCCAAAGCTGCTGACTGGGATAAACAAAAAGCAGGGCACAAATTTTCTTAAAAAAACAACGAATAATTAAGCAAGTGCTAATAAAAGAATGCTCACCAATTATTTTTTACCTATGCAACTTACTTAATAAACATATCTTGAGAAAACCTGCACAACATATCCATTACTAAAGAGATATCACCGTGAAATAAATGCAATATTATTATCAGTCACACATCGCATAAAATATTGCCTGTTTCTAATTAAATTAAAAATCAAAAATATACTTTTCCTAAAACGGTAACTTAAAGATGTATATGTCATTTAAAACAAACAACAGTAAGATGTGATTTTTGAGCTTCCGTATGTCAATCCTCTATCTTTATCTTTATTATTCCTAAGAAATTTTTTAACGTCATTATATTTAATAAATGTGTATATTATGAATGTCTGTGTATATATATATATAAATATTATAAAAGCGCTACAAGAAACGAAAATTTAACTATGTTATGTAGTTTTACAATTTTTTAGATAATAGAAATCTAAAACTTAGGATTAAATTTCATTTCATAGTATGTAGCTTACTTAATTATTTAAGTTGAAACATTTGTAAATCTGTTTTATAAAAATATTTTCTCGCCAGTGGCAAAATTACTCGAGAAAACTAGCATTCTAATTTATAACATAAAGTAATTCTATTAGTTTATAAATCTAGTCCTCTCGTGTAAATTTCCACCCAAGACAGGGTACAAACTCCTGTAAAAGAAATTCTGTAAAACGAAACAATTTATTTTTGTAGCATGAAACCATATATGTATATTCTATTGAAGTTACCTATGTTAGATTACTAATATTCTTAGCTAGATATATGTATATTATACGATAAAATGAAAAAAAATGCTATTAAGAAATACTCGTTAAAGCGCTCAAATTCTATACTTTACTTATTCCAGAAGAAGTTGATCTTGAAAAAAGTCAAATCTATTTTCAATACATTCCTAATTACCAAAATCAGCGTTGAATTAAACAAGATTATCCATTGTCAATACCACAGTAAAACTTTTGGGAAATTTACTAACTCTATTTTAGTTATACGTTTAGGTTTCTACCTAAAAAAAAATTTGATATTATCAATGGATAATACTTAACGAAGACTGAATTTTTTTAAAGTAGTGCAAATATGACACGTTATATAAATAAACATAGTCCCTCCTTCTGTTACACTTTCCTCTTTCTCCGATTTGAATATAGTAGCTAATGAGAAAAAAAATAAAAAGAAATTTAAAAGTAACGAGTCAAGTTCCAAATATAAATGTGATATCGTAGACAAGAAGCTTGCACAAGTTTTTAGTTCTAAATAAATATATGAGATATATTATCTATTTTATTATGAATGTATTAAACTGTATTTTATTGTAATTATTTTACGAATTCGTATATTATAAATAGAAATATGTAAAAAATATTAAATTATTACCTTATAAGATTACTATCAATATACATATTATAAATAAATGAATATATCTATAAATATACGACAATGTATAAAGTGAAAATAAAGTATGTGGTATATATTGCAATTAAACATGCTGTTTTATTATCCTTGCAAAAAACCTTGAAGCTTACCTACATATTCCATGTTCTATTTGGTGCATATTAGGACATGCCAATTAATGAGATCTATCACAGTTTCATAGTGATTATAATAATTATAAAAACTGTAACATGAGGGCCCCGAAACATAATAAGTACAAGAAAAACATGAGTTTTAAATCAACTTGGATAGCTCTAGAGATATGGTAAAAAAAAACCTCTCTCTTCTCCTTCTCTTTTTATATGTACACTCGGTTGATTTAAAATCGACTCACCCGACAAGCGACGTAGACCTAACGTCGCACACAGAAACTTTCAACATTTATCTGGATGTTTGTAGTACTAAAGCAATTTGCTTATGAACAGGTAAAATAGCTACGTAATGCGAAATTAATGGGAAGATCGCTGCAGAAATATATTCTTTTTCAGATACTTTTAATATCTGCATTATTACGTAGTATAGCGTTTGCCAACACCCATTACCATTAATGACATATAAACGCAAATAAAATAATTATTATATTTCTTCTTATCCCTACTTAACTGAATTTAATAATATGCCACAAATCAATTTTAGAACCATAAGAAAAATTATTTATCAAAGCAGATAGACAGGAATCTATGCTCATCTTAAGTTTATTTCGTTGAAAACTGATTTTATTCTAGAATTAATAACAAAACACACAGTCAACAAATAATGATTTATTTCAAATAATAAAGAAGGTAAACGAAAAGGTAGTCAAACTGAAAACAAATTAATACACAGAAAAAACTTTTTAATTATTGGTTGGTTCTGAAAGACATTTTCTGCACCATCATGCGAACATTCATTCTCTAAAGTATATATATGTATGTACATAATAGACTTTTATATCTTGCCCCCATACATATTCTTACCCATGTTATTTCTTAATTACATAAATACTTAGAAATATAGTGAAATTGTATACGATAGCGATTTAACTATACAGCTGCGGCCAATTGTTATAGGCACCCTAATAAAGTAAATATATTCGAAAGTCATTAAGAATTATAATATAATATAATAATATATAATTATAATAAAATACTATAACAAACAGCAATGCCTTTTTATTATTATTATTATGTAGGTTGTATCAGTAAACTAGCGAAAAAATATACCCTACCTATAACATTTGGCCGCGACTGTATGTATATTTTCCTATATTGTGCTGCCGTTATTTCTTATTATCTCTTAACATCATTCCAAAACAAGTGTTTATGTATTTCTACTAACACATTTTTTGGTGTGTGGACAAGATAATAAAATAACCAAAATTAAAATAACGCAAATATAATAAATATAAATATAATACATATGTGACCAACAGATTTGAGCATCGATCTCCTTATTTCGATGTAATTTCCACTCATGACAATGAGGGCATTAAGTATAAAAAAGACAAATATAAATATCAAATTGTTTCATATTTTCAAACCGTTGAAATTATGAGAAAATAAGTCAAGCCAAGTAGCAAAATTTTTTAATGCTCATAGTTCTAGAGAGTGACACAAAAGTTATTGTTCCGTACTTGGCGCCCTCAATGTCATGAGTGGAAATTACATCGAAAAAAGCGTGGTATTTTTATATAGACTTGTATTATTTTGATTTTGGGTATCTCATTATCTTCTGTCTTCAGTTAATATGCTAATATTGTGAGAACGTCCATAAATGCCAATATAAAAACCAGAAAAAAATGCCGGTAATAAGCCCTCATGGTATATTGTTGGAATTCACCCTGCGGACGAATGCAATGAAAATAAATCAACCATTAGAAGGCGACCACGCGGTTTCGACCTTCCAGGTTTCATCAGCGCAATTCCGAATGCAAGTTCTAATTTGATTTGACATTTGCATTTTTTCTTTCTTCTTATATTGAAATATTGCAATAAACTATCTATCTATCTATCTCTTCGATGGTTTTCTGTCCTCCTCTGTGGATGGGCTAATCTTCTTCTAGCGTCACTTCCTGCCCGGATGTCATTGTGGTGGTCCTCGGGTGTTGTCGAGTTGGCTTCTTGGAGTCTTCTGATGGATCTCCTTCGCTGTTGAATAACTGAAATCATGAAACAGAATTAGGTATTTGTGATGTGTATTACCGTATCACATTTGCTGGAGTGTCTCAGTAGTGGTACGGTGTTTGGTGAATCTCGTTGATTTTTGCGCGATGGCGCTACTCATCGCCGGGTTGTTGCTCGAGAGTGCCTTCTCGAAGAAACCTCTATTGAGCTTCCTCAGGAACTCGTTCAGGTCCTGGGGATCTGCTGCTGTTGGGTCTCGGAAGACGACCAGCGAGGTGCATTTAGGAAAGCGGAATACAACTCGCAAAACGCGATTTTGTACCCGCTCCAGTAGTAGGATGCGTGATGGAACCGCCGTGGCCCAGGCTGGGCTGGCGTAGGCTCCGATTTATTCAAGGCCACCCGTATCTGCCACGTGGTGTGGCAGAGAGCCTTCCCTAGGTCAGTCTCTGTTTCAATACCGGGATTAGCTTCAATCGTTTCCGATATCAGCTTTTTGCTAGTTGTTTTTCCTAGCACCTGTACCCGCCTTCAGTGTAGGTAGGTTCAGGATTGTCTCGGTAATCACTGGGTAGTGATCTGAGATCAACTCCTGTTCCGTTCTGCACCTCAGAGGGAACGTCCAGTTTTTGAGAACGGAGATATCCAGCACGTCCGAGTTAAAGAACCCTATGGTGCTATACTGAGTTGGCTCTTTAGAGGCAGCGAACTGAGTTGACTCTTTAGAGGCAGCGAACTGAGTTGGCTCTTTAGAGGCAGCGAACTGAGTTGGCTCTTTAGAGGCAGCGAAGTCAAACTCGTCGTCCAGATTAAGCCAGGCCCTTAAGAGGTTTCCGTTCACGTTGTTCAGTCTGGAGTGCCATGAGCAGTGTTTACTGTTCAGGTCTCCCGACACGAACGCGTGATCGGCTAGTTCCGTGATTCTCCTGATATCGAGGGCGTTGATCACGTGGCTTGGTGGGTTGTAGCGCGCTACGAACAACACCAGTTTGCCAGCTCTCTTAATAGCAACGGCGCTTGCTCTAGACTGTCCCGTAAGCAGAACTCCGAATGCTTGATACACCTCTTTATTGGTGTGGTGGCACCACCTACTTGGGTTGCTCTATCAGTTCGATAGACGTTGTAATTCGCTATCTTCTCTATCCACTGCGATGTTGATTCGGAAGTCCACGAGAAATCGAGTAAACTCGAGTTTCTTGTTCTGAATTCCTGGGCGTTCCAGGTGGCGATCCTGAGACATCTCAGCGTCGTACAGTTCATGGTCCGAATATTGATTCTGTCAGTTCCATGAGAAACTCTAGTTTCTGCAATGGAGTTCATTCAGCTTCCGCATTCCTATCGCAGCTTTTCGGGCAGCTTGCTGTATGAACTTATAGCAGGATAGCGAGTTCTACGCTAGCGTTTCGGGTGCATCCCTTGAGACAAGGCTTCTTGACGCTGCTTGCCTTTCCGCTTTATTAGCTGTATTCTGACTACCTTTGCCAACGACTTCCGTTTTCTGTGGTTTAACACTGTTTTTCTTCCCGGAGGAAGAAGCTTCCTGTTTATCTGCCGCAGACGAGTTCCGCTTTGGCTCCGACTCAAACTTCTGCTGTCCCTTCGCTACTGAGAAGTAACTCAATCTAGGTTTCACCGGATTCGGTTTTTGCAAGGGCGGGTAGTTCTTCTCTTTTGCTTCGGCGTAGCAGGCTGTTTAGGTTACTGTACCAAAGGTACGGTCCTCAGGCTTACCAGCTTTTTGTATACGGGGCAGCCCCAATACGCCGCGGATGCGATCCGGCGCAGTTAGCACACTTGCGAGCTTCTTTAGCCGCCTGGCAGGCGCGCGCTGAGTGCTCTTCGCCGTACCTGGAGCAGCGCTTCCTTCAGAGTGCAGCACTCCGAGGAATGGCCGAACCGTTGGCAGCAGTGACGCTGCGACTCTTGAGCGAGTGTACGATCGTCCTCATGCCGCGAGCGAGGTACTGCTAATCATAAACACCGTAACTTGGCGTTCGATTTCGCTTTGAAAAATTCTCTTCTGTATGCTTTTGACATCCAAGTTAGGTGGCAGAAACTTCACTATTACTTTCACAAGGCGGATGCTCTGCGCAGTATATGTGTAGAACGGCACTCCGCTTTTTGCGAAGTTCTAATTTGATCGCGTTTCACCTCTCAACTTATTTGTGTAATACCTCCGACAATGGACTAATTCCAACTTCATGCCCTCTAATGAGCAAGGTGGGAAGTAACACACCGCCAGGCACTATATAACACATTGAGATAGAATAAGTAGGGAGACGCTATCACGTGGTTAAAACGGCGCAGGTCGGCTATATTAGTACACCACTTTACGTCAAATACATCGATTCTAGTGTATACTATGTCATGTATGTTTGTATTATTTGATTATTTCAGTTCTTACACTTATATGATATAGCAAACTACTACAAGACATAATGGTTTCTTCTGCTCTACCTAGTTGCAAGAGTAGAAACAACGTTAACAAGAAGAATTCGACGAAAATAACATTTCATAGGTCAGTGTTCGACATAAAAACAATGTGCAGGGCCGTAATTGGAAAATTTCAATTGGTGCCCCTGTATATAGGTACATAAATGAACTATTACATATTGAGCGTTTATATTGTCAAATTATGACATTTATGGGTCTTAGGCCTAACAGGCGTGGGGTGATGTAATTAATTTTAAATAAAACCATCTGTTAAGTGGAGGCTTAAGATTATACTTTTTTCAGTAGTGCGGACCTGGTGAGGCAGCCATATTGGTACACCACTTAAGCCCAGTGCGCCGTTTTGAAGATACAGAAAATATGCTTCATAGCGTCTCCTTAGTATACTAGCTGAATGATATAACACAAGTCGGTATAGCAGGTACCGATCTAACTCGGAGAATTCGTGAATTGTCATTCCCGCTAGATGTCGATCTGCTAGCAGTCAATGGTGAATGCCATATACGGCTTACCATGACCAATCATTACGTAACATGTGAAAATATCGAGAAATGCCAATATAAAAACCAAAATATGCCTGTAATAGGCACTCATTGCATTCGTCCGCAGGGTGAATACCAACAATATACCATGAGCGCATATTACAGGTATTTTTTGATGCTAAAATTGCATCAACATGCCAGAAATTGTGGGTATTGAGTATGCGCGGGCATAAATATCTATTATAGTAGTGCTCTCTTTGTCATGTCTGTGTACTAAATACTATCTGATCGCAATAACCCAATATCAATTGAGGAATGTTTAGTAGGTAAGTAATGTTTCTCCTTGCATACTTCGTCTGAGGTTCGTCTATTTCATCTTGGCAATTACTGAAAAATTGCACAGTATTTAAGTTATAATTATCTTTTTCATAAATATAGCCCTTTCCATCGCATGGTCTTTTTAAATATATAAAAAGTATTGTTTTTTTTACAGTATTCGTCATGAATTATAAAATCAAGTACAATTTATTACTACATATCATTCCCATTTTGCTTTGGTTCTACTTACAGATTTATAATTTTTTACATTAATTTAGTCTAGGACGAAATTAAATGCGTTAAATATAAAACTTGGCCGGTATAATAAATTTAAATATTAAAGCGTATTTTAGTAAAAATTGCAATATTTACAAAAACTTTAATAATATGGCGTTCCTAGATATGAACCGTATCATTATATTTACAACCAATATCAACTGCAACTTCGTTTGCAATTTATTATTAGTCAACCAAATCTTTCACTCAAACCTACACAAGAACATTTCAAGAGGTTTAATATTCAAAAAAAGTACACTGGAACCTCGTTTATCTCCGCGCTCATTTATATCCACCATCATTGATATCCGCACTATAGCGCTCATTTATATCCGCTCGGCATCCACCACCCGATAGTGTACGTATTCACATGAGCCAATCAGCGCGTAGCACGGCCTTTCCTCTCCGCTAACGGGATAAGAGTGGGGACCCTTCTTGAGGGGATGTAAGTGAATGTTTACGTTTCCCGACCGCGGATATAGACGAGGTTCCAGTGTAATATATTTCATACAACGAAATTAAAAAAATATTCTTAGCAATAAAAGAAAATATATCCAAAGTTCTCGTTTATTTCACGTGTGACTACAAAATTATATACAAAATATACAGTTATAAAAAATATATATAAGAATATTAGTCTTCAATCTAAGTTTGAAAGTAAATTAGCTTTCTGCTATTGGAGATAAATAATTAATAATATAGACCAACAATTAAAAAAATGTCAACTTATGAAAACTTATATGTATATAAGTTTATATTTTGTCCAAATCAAGAACCCGCTTGACTTTTTGGGTTTCATTCGAGTTTGCATTCTTGATTAACTTTGACGTTTTACCTGTAAGCGAAAATCATTAACAAACATTTACATTATACATATAGAACTGGACACTTTAGGACACAAAGAAAATCTAACATGTAAAACAATCTCGGAATAGTAAAATATACGAGGGTGAATCAAATATAAACGGTAATTATGCTATTCTGCTTAGAATGCAATTCCGAGGTAGATGATGTTGTGTGGAGTACATGTTTGGTTTATGAGGAGTGAAGGAACCGGTCGGGTTCGCGTGTATGGTCGGTTTTGTCGTCTGTACAGCCATTACCGACCAAGAGGCACATTCGTCTGTCGCGCAACGGATTACGAGGGTAAATCAAATATTTTTTTTATACATTTGTTGAATAACGTTATACACAAATCACTATTTTAACATTTTTCAATATAGTCTGCTACGTGATCTACACATTTTTGCTACCGATTTGGAAGTTTCAGTATTCCCTAGGTATAAAAAATTTGAAGGCGAGTTGTGCACCTTGAATTGTGCAATTGCGCACCTTGATGATCAGTGATAATGGATTGAACACTTCCACAGCTGATACCCACTTCTGATGAATTTTTTCCACTGTAAACCGGCGATCACCTAAGCTTTTGAACGGCACTGATATTGTCATCTGTAAAGCTGCGTACTCACTTGAGCAAATTTACGCGCACGAACGCTGTGCGCACACAAATCCTTTGATAAAGGTGTCGAAACCGACAAGCCATGGATAGCGTTCGTGCGCATATTAGGTGTTCGTGCGCGTAAATTTGCTCAAGTCAGTACGCAGCTTAAGGCTTGTCCTTGGGCGTCGACCATGACTTTCGTTTTCAACACTTTTTCGTCCGCCCTTAAATTATCTCGCCCACGTATACACAGTATTCTGAGATAATGTGCTGCCCCAAACTGTGCCTTCAAACGAGTTAAAATTTCTGACGCTTTAACGCCTTCATTGGTTAAAAACGTCATGATAATCCGTTGCGCGACAGACGAATGTACCTCTTGGTCAGTAATGGCTGTACAGACGAGAAAACCGAACATACACGCAAACCCGACCGGTTTTCGCACTCCTCATAAACCAAACATGTACTCCACACAACATCATCTACCTCGGAATTGCATTCTAAGCAGAATAGCATAATTACCGTTTATATTTGATTTACCCTCGTATGAATATTACAGCAGTAATCCCAGCTATACTTGAGGTTTTTTTGCATTACACTTGATTACAGTTTGGTCTATACAAATGTATTACAAACTCCTCTTAATTTCCTAAAGTGTTAAAATCTATACCTAAAATTTGATCCTCATATTCTCTGTATTGCTTGTGAATATCATCTAATGTATTATCGGCATCCAACACCAAAACAGGAATAGTGTTAAATCTATCGTCATTCGACATTAGCCATCTTTCATGGTTTTCATGCAGTTGTTTCAAATATTCAAATGTAATACCAGTTTCTTCGGGTCTTCCACGTTCCATAGTACGTTTGTAAACCGTTTCAGGAGTACTACGTAAATATACTGCAAAAATAATATATGAAGACGAAGTATAAATAATATTTACAAAAGACTAATTGAAAATGCTAAATAAATATTTCATATACAGGCTCTTCCGTGAAATCCATTAGAAGTTCTACATGTTGCAATAACTATGACATTTTAAAATTTTGTACCAACTAAAATGTACCTAATAGTACTAGAGTACATTTAGGACAATTTTCTTTAATTTTTTTTCGTTAAAAAACACTGAATATAAATGGTATCGATATACACTGTGTCTAAAATTAAATATTCACCATTGCTAACTTTGTTATTATTAAAGCTACGAAGTCGATTAAATCAGCAAACTTGTAGGACTTTTTTTGCTAATTAAGTTAATCAAAACAGAGAAACAATTGAAGAGCTAGTTTCTGAGATCTTCACAAAAGCAATACATTTTTAAATGGAACATCTGTATATTTCGACATTTTTTGAAAGAGGGTTGAATTCTAAACAAAGTAAGAAATACACTGTCGTCCTAACTTTAAAAATAAGCGAATAAAAAGGATTTAAACTTTTTGATTAATATTGCTTTAATAAGTAGGCGATGGATATAAAATGAAATAAAAGACTACTTGAAACATCAACGAGTTTGTACACTTAATCTGTTTTGTAATTAATTGGTTGTGTATGGCTATCTATTGGAACAGTTTATTACTGGTTGTTAGTTCTAATAAAATGCCTTTC
Organism: Holotrichia oblita; assembly: GCA_023690525.1. Taxonomy (NCBI): domain Eukaryota; kingdom Metazoa; phylum Arthropoda; class Insecta; order Coleoptera; family Scarabaeidae; genus Holotrichia; species Holotrichia oblita. Next base: position 47,098,482 of record CM043022.1, read on the forward strand.
GCACATCCAGAGAAATGCGATATGCTTGAAGCTTATCTGTTTTGCAGAAGAAACACCGTGGAAGCATTCGCATATTATTGTAACAAATTTGTGGACTGTGAAATTCAATTAGAAACATTATGCGGGAACTGGACGTCAATAGATGCACTGTTCAATTTATTTTAAGAAAACCAGGAGATGCAGAGATTATTTTGTTATAATTGGCTGACTAATTTCTTCAATGAATCATGGCACCCTAACAGGGGTACGTTATGTTCAACTATTAACGCCAATTCTCGAGAATCGTCTAGAAATCTTACCATTAGTTGATTACCAGCGTATACATTTTCAACAGGATGGAAAGCCTGCTCCTAATTATCATGATTTTGCTACAATGCTAGATAGATTCTTAGATAATAGGTAAATAGACAAAAATTTATTGGCCTCCATGATTCCCTGATTTAATATCTGTGGGATTACATCAAAGACGAAGTTTATAAACAACAATATCGAAGTGTGATGGAGTTGGAAAACAAAATTAGAAACGTAATAAATATATTCACGCTAGAACTATCCTAAAAGTGACAAGAAATGTTCTCAGAATAGCTCAGAAATGTATTGCTCAACAAGGCCACACCTTCGAACATTTACTAAGATAAAAAATGTATAAACATCACTTTTTGTTGCTTACGGTTTTGGTATTCAATGTTGCATTGATTTAATGTACTAAAATCATAACTATAGCACGACCAATTCTAGTTGACCGGCGGAAAATATGTCAACTATTACCGGAAGCCTCTTTCCTCTCACCTCCTTGGTCTATATACACGATTAGTACACTCTGGTACAATAAAGTAATATACATAAATTAATGTTTTTAGATCCTAAAAATATTATAATTTTAGCCCAAGAGACTCTGTACTTTAATAAATAATGAAAAATAAACATAACCTGACATTCACATTGTTTGCATGATAAACAGTAAACTTTAAGAACTCGAAAATTTTTTTCTCGTAGTGTACCTTTTCAAACAACGGTGCTTCGCCAGGGGTCACATTAGATTGGTCAAAGTACAGACAGTTCTCGACGTACGTAAGTAGATAGTTCCTGAATTTCTTACGTAGGTCGAAATTTACGAGGGCGTATTTTTATGTTATCTACCTAGCTATGAAACAAAAGAGTGACGACGTCAAACAAATTATTGAAAAATTGTCACTGTTAGAAGTACATACGCTAAGTTATGTTTAGGTTGTGCTGTTTACAGAGATTTGAGATGGTCTACTTCTCGATTAAATGAATGAAACTAATTGTAAGGTTGAACATCGCAGCAAAAAAAAAGAAGGCAATGATCCAAAAGCAATTCATGAAAGAATGGTTGCTGTGTATGGGAAAGATGCACCATTTTAATTCAAGTAAAATATTGGTCTAAGCTCTTTCGATGGGGCCGAGAGTCAATCAATGATGACCCAAAGTCCGGACGACCTGTTGAAGCTCAAACTGAAGATATTGTGCGAAAAGTCGAAAATTTGGTACTGAAAGATCGGCGTGTAAAGATCTCTGTCATTGCCAATGAAATCTGTATATTCGAAGCAGGTGTCCTCAAAATTTTGCATGACGATTTGGGTATGAAGAAGGTGTCTGCACGGTGGATACCCAGATTGCTTACACCTGAACAAAAACTGTACAGAAAAGAAGTTTCTCAAGAAAATTTGGCTGAGTTGGAGAAGGACAAAACATTTTTATCTCGAATTATCACCGGGGATGAGACTTTGGTACATCCTTAGGACCCTCCTACTAAACAAGAATCCATGCAGTGGGTGCACCAAAAAAGACCAAGACACCATTTTCTGGAAAAAAAAACTGTTCTCTGGGATGTTGATGGAGTCTTGCTTATTGAATATACGCCAAGAGGGTCTATCATAAATGGAGAGGTCTACGGAAACACTATTAAAAATCCACCAAAAAACTTGCTGCTCGACAATTGCGGGTTCATAAGGCAAACAAAGTTCAGCAGATAATCAATGACTGTGGGTTCATAAAGTTAAGGCATCCACCTTATAGCACCGACCTAGCCACGTCAGACTTCTTCTTATTAAAAAATTTAAAAAGCATCTCAGGAGAAAGCGTTTTGCGTCTGATGAACAACTCAAAGAAGCTGTTGAAGAATATTTTGTGGGGTTACCAAAGCAATTTTTTTCTGAGGGTATGGGGCAATTGGAAAAAAGATGGAATAAGTGTATTAGTGTTGAAGGGAGTTATGTAGAAAAAAATTCTTTTTGTTCTCTTATGTGCTTTTTTTCATGACTAGGTAGATAACAAAAATACGCCCTCGTACGTAAGTCGAATTAGGCGTATTGAGGATTTTAACCACCAGGGTGGATGGTTGAGTACAACACATTGGCTGCCTTCAGGCGACGCAACAGTTTGCTGACACCATAAACGTGATTCTATTACGCTGATATTAAACAGTTTAAAATCGGCTGAACTATATACCGTTTCCAGCGTTTCCCAAGTGTTGCCTATATTCACCATAACATATTGCCGGTGCCAATATTTTGCAACAGTTGATACTCACCAATACACAACGTTTTTCGTTCCGAGAACTCAATCAGCTACCAAAGGCAACTGTTGTATCGCCTGAACGCAGCTATTGTAACATTTTAACTCCATCGAATTTAAAATATGATATATTTTTAAACAACCTAAACTTCAACTTACTGTCTACAAAAGTAACAAGACTAATAATAATTTATTAGAAATTTTTTGTTTATAAAAAATTACCTACGCCGCAAAGTAACAATTGGGTAGACTACTAACGATAACAACCAGTATAACACATAAGTTTGTTAGACGACAAAAATCTTTACGTAAGTTCGAATTTACGTAAGTCGGGAACTGACTGTATAGTTAATTACTTTCCATCGCCTACTTACATATTAAAGCAATAACAATCAAACAGTTTAAGCGCTTTTTTTCGCTTATTTTTATACTTAGGACGATAGTGTATTACTTACTTTTTTGTTTAGCATTCAACTCTTTTAAAAAAAACGTCGAAATATACAGGATATTAAAAATGTCTTGGTTTTCTAAATATCTCAGAAACTAGCTCTTCAATCGTTTCTCTGTTCTGACTAATTAATCAGGAAAAAAAGTTCTACTTATTTGCTAATTTAACCAACTTCGTAGATTCAATAATAACAAAGTTAGCAGTGGTGAACATTTAACTTTAGACACGGTGTAGTTTCTTATTTTAAATGAAATAATCTATGAAAGCGAGTCGATAGTCGCAGTGGTTAGATAGCTACCCAGTGATGTGATAGACCGCTGAAACCCGGGTTGCAATTCTCCGAGAGGACGGTAACATTTTCGCTGTTAGGAGTAAAGTGAGTAACAGCATAGAATTATAAACAGCGGTATAATGCTGCAACAAGGCCATTTGAACACACTTATATACACACAAACTAAACAGCAAGACTTACAACGGTAACCAGACAAGCAATACTTAAAAATTTGCTGCAAGTAGCACTTCCAAAGATCATCTCTATCAACTCTAATTTATTTGTATTACGGTTCCTCATGTCTAAATTCAATTATTTTAATATCATTTTATCATCAATTTATCATTTTTTTCAAATGGTACATAGTATTTCTAACATGACCATTGAATGCAGAAATTAATTCTATATAGATGGATTACTATTAAAATACCTTTCTATGACAGTTTTAAGATATTTGCGATTATTTTATTCTACCGGAAAAAATATGCTAAATTTTGCAAGTTTTCTATGAAATCTATAAAAATAACATACGATAACTGTCATTTATATCGCAAATACGTTAGTGTATCAATATGGATACATATAATGCTACTTAAGAAGCTTGGTACCCATTGTATAGAGCGGAGAGACTTATACAGGGTGTTTCCTAATTGAATCTCAATATTTTAGGGGACGACTTTTTGGTCCATTTTAAAAAGAAAACTTCATATGAACGTATGACCTAAACGTCTGTCAAAATAGGTAGCTGAAATTCCGTACGAACGCCACTGGTGGAATTCAAAAAAATGTGGTGCACTGAATAATGCCTCTTGATACATAGTACACGTATACCATATTTCATTACAATATCTAAAGTAGAATTACAGGAATTAATTAAAAACTATTTATTTTTGAAAACTTTACCACCCTGTATCTCAAAAGTTAAGACATTTAGGTCATACGCTCATATGAAGTTTTCTTTTTAAAATGAACCAAAAAATCGTCGCCTAAAATATTGACATTCAATTAGGAAACAGCCTGTATATCTGTATCCATTGTCGTTTACCATTTCTCTATCTTTCAACTTCTAAGAGTAGTAATTATATCTTTTCTTGATTATGTTTGAACCACTACTCAGCAATAGAGTGTGTAAAACAGAATTTATACACGGTGTGCCATCTGTCTGGGATCGGCCGATTGTGACATTGCTATTTATTTTATCGAAAAATGTTCTTGGTAAAAGATGTCTATAATGAAGTTCTCTACAGCAAGAAAATATTTTCTTATATACAGGATGTTCAGTTTTGTCTGTATGATAGATTACTTTGTTTTTTTTTAATGGAATAACCTATATATTATTGCATTTTTAAATTCTTTGATGTAACATAAGGTAATTTTAATTAACATACTCTACACTAAAACCCAAGAGTTTTCGAAATATTTAGTTTCAAACGGAAGAAAATGAATTTACTTAGAGTACTTAAAAAATGAATCTAGCCTTTCCTAATAATCGTTTTGAAACAAATCGTGGCTATTATTATAATGATACCTCAAGCTTTATTTTCCATACTAAACATTCATATTATATTATGCTGGGTGCTTTGTAATCGAACTCGAAATTAAATACCTTTAAATGACTAAAACTCGTTTATTTCAAATGGAACATCTTGTATATTTTTATGCTAACTATTGCAGATTTCTCCTCTCTTTCGATTCCGTATAACATTCCTAACATTATACCTAGAGTTTATACATTTAAAGTTCTAAGTAATGTTGTACAGAAAAATTTGACATAAGAAGCGTGGATCATAGCACTGTAATATCATTTTTGTCCTTATTTATTGAGATTGTTCCTGATAATTGTTTTTGTTTGTATTTTATATATGAATAAACTATTAATATAACATACATTAACCGACAAGAACGTTTATACGTATACCATCAAATTAAATAAAAATGAATTAAATCTGGTAATCTAAGCTTTGAATAATAATTGAAGTGAATTGATTTATTCGTCAAATTCTGTAGCTGATGGCTGTAATCATCGTATTTACCTACTGTAATATTTTCTCCCAGTATTAATCCTGAAACACTTTCGAGTAAAATTATAGTTTCAGCAGCGTTTAGAAATTTGTATTGACCGAGAGGGTGGTCACATTAAACAACTTTTATAGTAATTTCACGTTCTCAAATAATTTAATTAAAAAAATATATTTTAATCATCACCACAGCCTGTACATTATTATTAGATATATAGAGGACATACCTATAAGATCCAATGAAATATCAGCAGTTTCTCTCAAACATCGGTACCATTTATCCAAAACAGCGTATTCAGCATTATGCATACCATTTTGGTGAGCCACTTCCAAGAAACAGAATCTATTATTCTGTATAGATCTCTCGAACATCTGCACACGAGTAGCTTTACTCTTTGGTGGTGTTGTTTGTACTTTTAATCTCGATAATTGTACATAAGCCTGGAATGTATTTTGCCATTGTTTCATATCCGAATAAAGTAGTTGCAATAAGTTGTGTCCTTTTAAGTTCCTCCAAAGGTCAACAGGTTCCTAAAATAACTTTTTGTAACCTTTTTGTATGCAACAAATTGCTATATTTGCTTACTGGATACGTCTCAATTCCTGGAAAATTTGCAAAATGTTTTAGTAATGTAGACTTCCCAGCACCTATGTTACCCTCGATAGAAACTCTAAAAGGTCTATCGACTGGTGTATTTATAAATGGATATTCTTTCAAGGGTGTTATACCCACAAAGGTAGATCTTTTTATTGGAGACGAGCAAACAGGACTACCAGCTGCTCGTTTATTGCCACTAATAGCAGTTATACAATCTTCCATTTTGCTTATGTTACTACAATAATTAGTTCTGAAACGAAAACAAAAAATTATTACTCAATAGTTCCCTACGATCAATATTTCTGCATATATTTTCCTAAATTAAAGCTGTACATGTCATTTTTAGGCATTTTATTCAAATGAAACATATGATTTGTAAACTTTAATCCTTTCAAAAAATCAAAGTATGAAACAATAGATAAATGTAATACGTCAATGTCGTAAAATTCATCGTTAATTGTTCGATTCATAAATGGAAGATTATAATTGCAAGACGAGAAAGTGTGACCTCATGAAACTACAATACCGTATACCTATAATCAGTAATTTGCAGTAAGCATTCGCGCCATAACCTCTTTGGAAAGTTGACTAAAATTTTATACAAGTGTGATCAAGTTGTGATTGTTAAAAAATCTAATAAATAGGATGTGGTGGTTTAGAAGTGTACCCTATCACTTACCTAAAACAAAAGGTAATATTTTTCGAATAACATATAAATTTTGTACTAAACATCTAAAAAATTCGCTACCACATATAATGTTTACAGTGTTCACCACAAACCACAACTGCCACAACTACCCAATACCCAATATATTTGCCAATTATTTACTTTTGTTTCCCGCGTTATTACATGGTTTCCGCGTTATTACATGGTTTCCCGCGTATTTTTATGAATAAAAAAGAAGGAATAAGTGAAAACCCCTAGGTATATCATTCAACTTTCTATCTTGTTTTCATCAGAAATAAAAAAAATCTTTAATCTGTAAATTTGATATTAATATCTGAAAATAACTAGAAATAATTCTTCCAGTAAAAATAAGAATATAATTCGGTAGCTTAAGCTGTAATTTTAAAATTTAAAATGAACAACATTTCTAAAACGTAGAATTTATAAGCTAGAATTGTTGCATACAAAAGCGAATACGTAATATTTTCATTGCAAAGATGGTTCAAAGGTGAAGGTTATCAATTTTATTTATGTGTGTATAGGAAGATAGGTATATAATTTTCTAGAAAAGTCATCATAACTTAACTTTCACATTGCAAGAAAAGCATATAGAGAGCGAATTGTGATGAATGGTGACCTACAATAACATCATGATTTGACCATGATTAATATTACTTGAAAATATAAACAATAGGGTTTAGATAAATAATACTTACTTTATCGTAAAGAATGAAAAGTTTTGTAGAGCACAAAAATATTTTGAACAATGTTAGGTAATTTTTGCCACTATATAATAAAACAAAAAACTATTTTAGGCTTTTTGTTTTCTTTTATCTTCTTTTGTCTTTGAGTTCAGTACATTTTTGGCCTTTTTCAAGAAATAATACTAAGTAAATCTACCTAAAATTTGCATTATATCATTCAACATTTCATTTCGTGTACATACATTTTTGTACATACCATAATTTTCAAGAAAAGATAACTAAATCTTAATTTAAAATTAGTATTTGCAGAGATACAAAAAATGCATCACAGATGGCTTACCAACTTTTTATATTATCGATAACATTTTGTGTTTACATTCTACACATCATCATAGGTGTACTATGAACAACATAATTATGTAAGATCCTTTTTACAAATTTCTAACGTAAATAAAACTAATACTTAAAACATTTACAAAAAGAGGGCGATTTGATATATGCAAGACTTGCATTCCTCCGGTATACAAAATTTTGAAAACGAAATCTTACGTTATTAAATTAATGACCTGTGTTATTGCAATGTTTTTATAAGTCCTAATATTTTTCGTATATACTTGTGATCTCATATACGTTCTTCAAGATATTGTTTAGTTCGTTCAATACAGGGTTCGTTCATATATACAGGGTCATTCACGGAATTGGTTTGTTAGAACTGTTTGATGTTCTTGAAGTTCAACATTTCTGAAAACTTGTAATTATAACTGATATCATCTGGACTCGTCAGCAAAATTATTAGCGCCATTGTCCCACTTCCGTTTTAGCGGAAATTGACGTTAACTTTCTTAATTTAAATCAATTGTATCAGGCTTACAATTCTGCATCAAAACTTACTAAGACACCCTATGTCAAAAATCAGCCGTTTTTGAGTTATTCAATTTTTTTCAAATATAGGGCCAATTGCAACGTTATGTTCAAAATTCAGTATTTCTGAAGGCATTGCAGCTAAAGACCTCATATTTGGCATATTATTAGCCCAAATAGCATACATCAAATTTACGTTCTAAAATTTATCATAATTTATACAAGGTCGTCCAAAATTAACGTTCATTTAAACCAATTTTACGTCGATACAAGTCCCTTTTTTTAATGGAACATTCTATATATTATTGCATTTTTGAATACCTACACTTAATAATTCTCTATCATTGATTATTAGACATATTGGCTTCTATCTTTTACGGTTTTCGAGTTATGAGAGATCTCATGATGAAAGTCCCTAAAATAAGCCTTTTTAATGCATTTAAAATCTGACTAATCCTTGAATGTTAAAATAATTAATATTATATTTGTACTATAAATAAATACACATAGTTGATATTTGTCAAGCAAAATGGCAAATGAAATACATTACGGATAAGAAACGATATATTAGATTTATTTTCCATTCATGAAGACTGTAGTAGAATTGTGAGTAACACATGTCGAGTATTTGACGACAGATATCCACATTTATGCAAACTCACATATTTTTTGACATAGGGTATCTTAGTAAGTTTTGATGCAGAATTGCATGCCCGATACAAAAAACTCATCAAAAATATACCATGCTATTTAAATTCAGAAAGTTGACGTCAACTCCAGTAAACCGGAAGTGGTAGAATGGCGCAAATAATTTTGCTGATGACTCCAAATTATATCAGTTATAACTACTGTTATATATAATATAATATATTACTATAAGTTTTAAGAACTATTGAATTTCAAGAACATCAAAAAGTTCTAACGAACCAGTTCCGTGGTGCTCAAAAAATAGTATATGTACTAGGTATTCATGTCTTCTATATTGTTATATAGACGACTATTTAAAAAAAGTTTGAGATATGATACCTACGTATACAGGCTGGAATATTTTCATTTCTATTAAAAGCTTTTAACACGTCTGATTTTGCCGAAAATGCCATTAAATTTTTATATTTTAAATGGAACACGGTGTGTACTTCTGTATTTTTGGATTCTTCGAATTTTTTACGCACGAAAACATATATAATTTCATCAAAAGTTCCATCGTATCAAAGTTTTGAATTTTTATTTTACAATCTATGCTAGAGAGTGCTGGGACCACACTAGAATTGTTCTAGGTCGATTAACAATGCTGGAAAAATACATAAATATGTTATGTTTTTTTCTTTCCTGTACTCACTAATTTAGCAGTTTTTTCGGACAAACCAGTGTTTCTTAAATGGAACGTCATAGGTATGCTCACATATCGTGTCAATAAAGACATTTTTGACGATTACAATGACGACAATATAAAAATACCTAAATTTAAAAACTGACTTCGTAGAGGCGAAAGAAAAAAAAACGAAAAAAAGTATCATTCTTATTTAAAAATTGTAGCGTAATCACAGGAGTCAGTAAAGAGGGGCAAGTTTCAGTGCAGTGCGGAGAACAACCTGGAGGGGCCGGACATCCGTATCAAGGCGAGCGTTCAATAACGTTTACGTAGGTACTCGCATCATTTATGTTCGTGACTTTCATGAGTGAGCGTAGGCGATACAGAGGCATGAATGTTTACACATAAAATAATCACAAAAAATTATATAACGCGCCGAAACATTGACTGTTTTAACAAGTTTCCATGAAATCACAAACTGGGTGACATCTATTAATATTTGAATCATTAAATATGTTTCCTCACTACGTGATTGCGGAGTAAATATTTTTTAATAGTGAAAACAACCGTTCCACATCGAGTGATGTTATATTTGCAAATTTAAAGTAAGCCTTGTGACAACTTAAGGGATCTTTCTATATACCTTCACGAATTTGTCTTACTACAAGAAAATTTGCATCTTTGTCAATAACACTTTCAAGTAACACATAATCAAACATTTGTATCTTTCAATTCTGCTTCAATACTGCTTTCAACATATATAGTCACGAACAGATGGCATAACATTTCTTATTGATGTCCGACTTGGTAATGTAATCCGAATACTTGCTTCAGAAAGAAACAAATGTTTCTCGGTCTAATAAAGTGAACGATAGATTACATAGAATAAAACACCTAGGTATATCAAATTGCAGAATAGTGTTTTATACTTTTTAGGTGGCGTTCACACTTCCATCTGCTGGTATACGCCAAACAGTTGTCGCACCTTAGACCCAACTTGCCTAAAGGCAACATTTTCTATGTATGTGTGTGCTGATAAGCATTTACAATGACCACTGAAATAATACTAAACAAGTGTCCTTTGGTACGGACGTTCCAGTTTAGGTGCCACCGCTCTACGTTACTCACCGCTCTGCATTAGAAATTGCCCCTCTTTGCCGAGTCTAGTAATCACAGCACACTAAATTGAAAAGTCGAAGAATGTTAAATTATATTTTCCTCAATTAATAGAAGACTGTGATCCACTAATCGCTTACGATAGTATGTTTTTAAATGTTTAAACACCCATGTTCATTGGCTGTATAATTGAAGTGGTATTAGATGGTAAAAATTCTAACAGAATGTTTTGCAAGGAGTTACAGTGAGGATCTGCTGCGCAATTATTTACGACAAGAAGGACTTTTTAGATTCTCTCTGTACACTTCTATTCCATTCTTTTAACCAGTTCCTGCAGCTCTCAAACACTTGTAACGTTATCCACGCATTTTTATTGACTAAACATTGTACAGGTAATCTTCCTATCGTAATTCCTTAGAAGCATCGAGGTTTTCCTGACTTTCCTATTACCAAGAGTTTCCTTTTGTCAGATCCCAACATGTTTGGACAACAAAAAACTGTTATCTGATCAAGTGCTTTCTTTGAACCTGCTAATTTATCGTACTTGTAAGCTAAGGATCCATCTGGTGTTGCAGGATATAATACGCCGGTTTCGTCGGCATTATAAATGTTGTCTGCTGAATAGGTTTGCAAAAGTTCTGGTATTTTTGTGAATATCCATTCTTCCGCGGATTCCAAGTTTGCATCAGTTTTTCGCCGTAAGATTTTTTTAATTTTATACCGTTTCGAATTTTCCAACGTGGCAACCAGCCGGCGCTAGCTTTAAACTCTTTATAACCCAATTTTAAAACTAATTCTTCTGCTTTAGTTTTCAATATTCTTCTACTTACATTAACACCTCAATGAGTTACAATAGAAATCCAACGGTTTATGGCATTATGTACTTCCGGATCTTTTCCTTCACGATGTTGTTTTTGCGACGTTTCTTGATTTTTTAAGTCAGCCCGTTCTTTTTACAATTTCTCTTGATTCGTAATTAAACGAGAAATTTTAGCTCTCGAAACACCTGTTACAGGTGATAATTCTTTTTTCTATAATTTGTATTTTATCAAACAAAGATAAGTCTTTCCGTGGGATTTTAACTAACAAAATTTGTTTTGGAGTTGAGGTGTAAATGCCTTCAATCAACGAAGCTCACTATTTGAAGAAATGAAAAACGAACGAATGGTTTATAAATAAATTTATTTGCGACTAACAAAGCATTTCTTGAAATATTTGACAAGCACATTGTTCTATTAAGCGGAATTGTGCTCTAATAAAGGGCGTAAAATATTGAAGTAAGCATGTACGTCTGTTCCTAAGAGTTCTGTTCCTGTTCTGTTCCTCAAGAAAATGTTCATATTAGCGGCGATATCTATTAAACGGCTGTTCTATTAAGCAGAATGCATTGTATATGTATGCAGATAACCGCATAATAGCTAATTCAGTGGATATTGGCATGGAAATCCAGGAGATGTCCATGTGACATAGACATCTATCCATTAGATCTACTTTTTATCTAATAGTACAGTGTATTCAGAATTATCCGAAACTATCTCTTAATGTGTTTACGACTATTGTTGCACTTTCTGTGACAATAATTCTCTCATGGTTATTGATCACCCACCTGCAGCATAGGAATCCATTGGCTATCTTGGCTAAAAATTAGGCCCCTCTAATTAAATAAAAAAATTATAAAAAAAAGAAATACTATTCCTCCCCGAAAATCAATTAAAATTAATATTTTTATTCAAGTTATTATAAAAGTATTATTTTCTAGGGAGTCAAACTAATTTGGCACGATTTTTCAAATGAACTAATCTTGTACATGGAAAATTTACAAAACAATCTTTAAGTTACTACTTAATTACATGTCCATGATGCATATACACTAGATATCCTGATCTCAATAAGATTTCTGATTTTTTGATTGAAAAAAGATGATGATCACTTACCAAGCCGCTTGACACTTAGTGAAAACGTAATAACTAAAGAGCCAAATCCGGCAGTTGTAAACAAAGAAATTGGCAGAAAAAAATAATTGAAACCTAACGTATCTATACAATAAATAAAATAATTACAGAATAAATTGGAAAATTAATATGAAATGAAAGAAAACAGTAAGCCAAAACCAGATCAACATATAACTATATAACTAAAGTAAAAACATATCGAGTAATTTCGTTACTGTTAATATCAAAACTTTTCGAAGAATCGTTCCTGAGAAGAATGAAAAAGATAATTGAAGTAATTGAACAGTAAATAATAGTTGAAGTTCCTGGTCAGGAACTAGTTCTTACTATTAGCTAGAAAGTAGATCTAATGGATATATAATACTGTCCCGCATGGATATCTCCTGGATTTCCATGACATAGCGCTTACTATAACACAAAAATATAGTTACTGTAATGCAAAGGCCGATCAAATACGTTCATTAATAACGGATGTCGTAGAAATATAGCTAGAAGAATAGAAAGAATGTTCAACTAACTCAAATTTCCGAGGAAGTCTGGCATGAAAGACTAATAATGAAATTAAAAAGATACTTTTCAGTGAAATATATCCATCTTCTGGAATCTTACAGCGAACTTTTACAATTAAACAAGAAAGCAATAAGAATAGTAGGAGTGCCTTGAGGCAACGGGTGAGCTCCCATGGTCTACAGGATATATACCCATGATAATTCAGTTCAAGCAAAATAAAACCCCGTAGAGGAAACAACCGCCAAACTGTAAGGCACAAGAAACAAACGGCTGGATGAAACAGTAGCACTATAATCAAAAAAATAATCCCGGCGGTCTAAATTTTTCGGGTTTTATCCAAATTATTAATACCGAAATTATATCTTGTCAAATTAATATCAAAAGATACACAAAAAATATATGTAGATGCAAAATAGCGATTATTCGTCAAGATCTTGTTATATTACAACTTACCTTACTGCGATTTTTTATAAAAATACATTAGTTACAATGTATAAAGCAATCAATATAATAAAATACTAGAAACTAAAAATTGCATGATTTCAATGTTTGTTAAATTGGTATTAATAATAATAGGTAATAAATTTTCACACATCCTACATATTTAATCGGATGATTCCATTCTGATTCGTTGTAATCAAGTGTTCTAAAATGCATTCGTACACAACAAATCAATTCGAGTCCAGACATTTGTGAATCGAGTGGATCAGATTAAACCGTTACTGTTAATCAAATGATCTACCTACTGGTTGTGCGTACTTTAATATGATGTTTTTGTATATCAATACGATCCCTATCTTGATAAGCGATAAATATGTCAAATCGAAACAAGTAGAATTCTACATACATACGTCAATTAGTAACTTAACAACAAATATATACAATTTGGCATTTTTAATAAATTAAATAATTTTACACATATACAGGTGTCCCGAAACTCGACAGGCATATCTAAATGTATATTCCAAAATCCAATAGCTTGTCATGCCGTCCAACGAAAGTTTCTAAGAATACTATTTTGTTTTATTGTGTTCAGGAATTAAATTTTTTGTTGTCAAAGGTGGGACATTTTCGTGATATTTACTTCATGCCTTATTAACAACTTTTACTGTATGAAAGCCATTTTTTTAGACAACAGTACCACCACAATATCAACATTTTCTCTTACTAGATTATATTACTTTCCTCTGTTAGTATGAACATAAACTGAAACTTTATATAATAAGTTTATACATAACTAGAAAGAATGGAAAATCTCAACTCTTCTTCGTGTCTCCATTTGCAACTTTTGTTTTGAGAACATCTTGGGAATAATAAGCAAAATTGATTTTTGTTTTCATTTTTAATTTATTTTAATTTTATTTTATTTGATTGTTACACTTTTGATAACTACCTATAAAAATAGAAAAAAATTATTTATTTTTTATTTTATTAATTGAGTTTAGATATGACTATTTAACAGAATAAAGCAAGAAATGAAGGATGTGATTTTAAAAGGTTTACAATATAACTCATATTGACGATCGATTTCTTATAGGTCCCTTTGTGCCTGGTTGTATGGATATATCACTAGAGTATGCAAAGAGTGGACTATTATTTCGACTGTATTATCCAACAGATGCCACAGATAATGATGAAGCAAGTATTTATATTAATTTACTATTAAAAACTTAAGTAAGAGATCTTGACGAGTAAAATGTAAGTATACTAAGAATTATTTAATCATCAAGCAATCAACAAGGGCAATTTTTATCAAACATATAGTAAAAACTATGTTAAGAAAATGGATATAACTATTAGCTATGTATACATATACGAGTATTATAGATATTATATAACGTTGGAGCGACGTGAATATGTTTAAATTACAATTAATAATTGCTTATTATTAAAAGTGTATTATTAGATAAGGTCATACTATAATATCAAGTATAACATGTTTATTTTTAATACACGCGGGAAACTATATAATTGCAAAATAACACAAAAAATAAATGAATAAAATTTTAAAAAACAGTAATCTGTTAATTATATTGAATACATTAAGACAAAAGAAAAACTTTTAAATAATAAAATATTATAACTGGTCTTGACGAATATTATTAAAACTTAATTCTACATACTTCTAATTTGCTGAGAAAATATATAAGTATGTATGTAGATGCGATGATTGTTTACCACTTGCTCCAACTTGCATTGCATGAGTACCTCACTTATTTCCACAAATTTGAATACTTTTCATAGTTCATACTACGAGTCCCTGCAGCACCACCATCCACCTACCGCTTACCTCAGCTGTCCGCAGGTGCAGCCATAATGCGCGGCATTTATTCCACGCATGTTTGGTTTTACCACTTGCTGTGCACCATGTGATCATTTACTGTTTAGCTTTTGTAGAAGCCGGTTCAGTTATATATGCATTTAAATTGTTGTAATATCGGCTATTTGAAGCAATAATTGTTGACTTAATATGTTTAATTCAATCTTCAAACAAAAAGTTTATAGTTGATGCTTAAGGTGCCAGTGATGCTTGAGAACGAAATGCGACATATTTTACTTGCCAGATGTTACCACTTCATTCTCTAGTTTCATCGGCACCTTAAGCATCAACTATAAATCTGGGCCAAAATAACCATAATATCATTATATTGAATTTACCACATAACTGACTTGTTTTATACTATGACCACCGACGTCGCTAGTTCCAAACTTAATTAAAAAATAAAGCCAAGAGTAACCAACCTATATTACTCTATAATCTATGATACAGACACTGCTCACAATTGGCCGTGTTCAGTCAGCTTTTCGGTAGACTACCGGTGATATGTTACCGGTAGGTGAAACTGAATAAGCAGATATGTATTTATGCGTCACCTGTCACATGATTCCATAAGTTAAGAAACCGGTAAGTCCTCACCGATGATTGACCGTATTTTAAATGCGGTCAGAAAAATGGTGACCGGTGGAACTAATCGGTAAGTAACCCAAGGCATTCAGCATGCTGTTTCACTCACTGGTACATACTGGTAACTTATCAATGTGCTAACTGAATACGGCCATTGAGAAAGTACATAATTGGCAGTGTTGGTAAGTTATCGAATGAAATAGCATGTGAATCGGCGAATGAAATAGCATGCTGAATGCCTTCGGTTACTTGCCCGTTAATTTCACCTGTCGCCATTTTTCTCACCGAATTTAAAATACTGTTAGCCACCGGTGAGTACTTACCGATTTCTTAACCTACCGCAACCTATCGAATCATCTGACAGATGACGTATGCATACAGCGTATTCCAAGATTGATGTTACAAGACGTGTGCGGAACTAAAAGTCTTTGAATCTCAATTTGACTTTTTGTAAGTAAGCCCTGCTTGGTTTGAAGCATATTTTTTGTAAACTTTCCAGTTTGTAAAATCACGTAGGCCTTGACAGTTGAGCAAGATCTGTTTCCGTTTCAGGGAAAGTACCTTTCGCGTTCACAGTATGCTAAAATAATACTAAGAAAAGTTGTTCAAAATGATAATCTATGGCCATATACAAAATTTCAGGAAGGTCTACGTACTTTGATTAAATCGTTATTTTTTAGATTCAACAAGTGTTTTTATAAAAATAATTATTCGTAGAACATTGAACGGCAGAAAAAGTATTTACAACACGTTTAACTTACGAAACCGATCTACAATAAATTCAGTAACAATAACTGTCACCGTTATCTGCGAATATCTGAATTTTTAGAACAGTCTAATCTAAAAAAAAAAAATTATAGTTGAAGCTAAGCTTATACAAATCAACCACTTTGAAGTATAACTCAAAACAGCTAAAATTACAGTCATGTCCTTATAGTATGTATTAGAAAACGATGTAGATTTTGTCATATGACTTATTATGAATGAATGAATATCGGGCATAATCAATTAAAACATATGATTACTGATAGCATAACAAAAGTATCAATTAATCAATTGCCCATATTTTTTTATATATTTTGCTTAACATGGTAGCTCCCACCACACATAAAAAAACAGTAAATACATATTTTAGGAGTCGGTAGCCACAGTGGTTAGACGGGTGACTATCGTGGCGAAACGATAGGAGCCGAGTTTCAATTCTCCGATAGAACGGTGACATTTTTTTCTATGAATTGGATTCCGATCGACATACCATTCGCTATTGGGAGAAAAGTGATTAACAGCGCAGCATTATAAAGGCGATATAGTGTTGTCTCAATGCCATTTGAATACAATTATACGCTCACAAATCTAAAATACAAATTAAGAAGTCATTGCAACTAGCAGCTAACACGGATAAAAAACGCTTATAATGAGAGCAAATAGTGAACTATAATGCCATCATACTTCTTGACTTAAAATTTGTAACAAACGTAGACTATACGCATAACAATGAGTAATACAATTAAAACAAAATAAAACAATTTTAGGTTAATTATCCCAAATGGCAACCATGTGTACCAGATGAAAACTACTTAAAGGGCCTCTCAAAAGTTATTATGCTTCCAGAATACGTTGTCAGATTTATTAAATGGAAAGGAGGTAAAACATCTTTTTTACAATTGATTTAAAAAATTGAAATATCTTATTTTACTTGTTGTATAGGACCCATGTACATTCCTGTTTTGTACGGCGAAAAAGTAAAAACGGACAGAAAGTTGAAATGTTTAATATTTTCTCATGGACTAGGATCTTACCGAAGCATGTATTCCACAATAAACGCCGAACTAGCATCCAGAGGATATATTGTTGCAGCAGTAGAACATAGGTAAGGTTTTATAATGTTTCAGTTTTAAGTAATTACTTCTACAAGGTCAACACCAAGAATTTTTCATCACGCCATAGAGCTGTTTATACATATAATAATCCAATGACGTGTAACTTTTACTTACTTTACTCATTTTCTATTGTTACTATGTTGGTTTTTATTCTTTTAAATATAATATACATATATGTATACAATGCCATAGAAAAGTGGCAAGCCACATTTCTGTTGAAAGGCTGTGTGGCTCAAATTCTAAATTCTAATACTTTTTTTTGTTATAACCTTGTTTGATTTTTAATTGTTTAGTACGTTGCTCTATTGTACATCAATTTGTAGTATAATTTCAATTCAATTTTAACTTTTTATCTTCAATACCGGACGTGATGTGTCCTTGTGTTTTCTTTTTTCTCTGTTCTGATGCTTGTTTTTAGTGTGGTACTCTCTTGTTGTCTCTGATGAAGTAATTAATATACTACGAAAACTCAGACATTAGAAAAGGAGTAAATGTCTGTTTTTATTTTTTGGCAGCCGCCCATTACACCGAACTCATCCCCTTTTGTTTCTCGTTCGATATATAGAAAAATGTTACAAGAGAAAAAGCTATAGAAAGAAAACAGAAAGATGTTACACATTCCAGTAAACCAACATATATGTATGTATGTTATATCTCAATGAGAATTCAAACTGATTACATTGTAATATTACCCAGTTATATATCATAAATATGGATGTATACAATTTACATGTTGCTACATAACGAAGTTAATATAGATGTTCTGTAAATTTGCTCTCATAGTATAATATAGTATATGATATCTAAAATTTTAACATATAAAATACGTGAATGTCATTTAATTAATGTTATATCAATTATGAAGTACCTATCTGAAATCGTGCTAAAATTCAAATTTTAAAGCAAAGTCCCACTATTAACACCATTACACGAATTACTTTTTACACCGTTTTGTAAATGTTACATCTATGTTATAAGTTCCAAACCATATAATATCTCTGAAATTGTAAGTTACATGTATATTACAATTAATATATCATACAGCGTTTAAAGATCGGCGGATATATAACATTAATATGTTATACAGGGTGTCTCAGCGAGACCGTTCATTAGAAGTTTATGGCGTTCTGGTCAAAATATAAATTTGAAAATTTAGAATAGTCAATTATGTTCTCTTCAATGAAAATATTATTAGATTTCTAGCCATCTAGTTCATTATTTTTAATGGAACACCCTGTATATGTTTACACATTTGGATTCACCTATTTTCAAGCTTTATCAATATATTTACTTTTTGCATTTTGATTCGGGCATTTTGTAGTTATTCCATTTTTTCTGAAAAAATTTGCTCTAGCAGACATTTATTCAAAAAATCAGAGGATACTCGATATTTCGGATATCAATTTAAAATTCGTAATATACTTAAACAACATGTTGGAGTATATTTTAACGCCGAGAACGGCTGTCTACATTGCGTGGTTACTTTACTATGGCACGTTAACTCTTCGAAATTTTGAAGAACCATAACCTCATTTTTTCAAATGGAACCTCCCATATTTTATTACTTAGTCGTCTTCGAAGTCCACTTCTACATCTTTTATGTCCCGCCATGTACTCTACCTAAAATTAATAGTTTAGGAGATAATTAGATTTTTTTAAATAGATACTTGTCCAGTGTGCCATGGAAAATAAACGATCTCAAAGATTTATTGTCAAAGTCTTGACATTCGTTGTTGGGAGTAAAATGATGAACAGTGCGGCATTATAAAAGAGGGTATCATGCTGTCATATAGCCATTTGAACACAATTACACACACACAAAAACTGCACCGCGAAAGTTACACGATAGCCATACAAGCGATACAACTTACGGAGTCACTGCAACTAAGCACCCACAACACAAAAAAAATAATTAAAGTAAAATTAACCGGATTGATAGCCGCAATGGTCAGGCGGCTGCCCAGTATTGTAACAGAAAGGCGTCGTGGTTCAATTCTCCGAGAGGACGGTGACATTTTTCGTTCATTACTTAAAAAATGATTCAGAGAAGGCCATTATAGATATTCACATTTGGCAGCAATGATTTGTCCGGACAAAACTATATTTGTTTGATATTGACAAAGGAGAGGTTAGTTTTATGTATGCAAAATGTAATTGACATTTGTAAGAAATGACATTTGTAAATTCTCTGTCATTAATTTAATTACTAATAATCAATACTGCCAATGGCTAAATGTGAAGTTCTGCCCAAGGCCTTCTCGAATTATTTTTAAATGATCCCATGGCACTGATGTCACGAGACATGCACGAGACCATTGAACAATTATATATAAACTACATAACAAGTCGTCCAAGCGATGCAGCTTAAGAAGCCGCTACAAATAGCACTCATCACAGACTTAAAAAAAATACTAATATAAGATTTTTTTCATTCATTTATTCAACTTTATTAATAAAACTAGAAATTCTTGAATATAAATGGCGGTATTTTTTAAATAATCTATACTGTAGTATACTGTGATTCTAACTACAAAAATTAGCTACAGTACTATTTTAACCTAAATTTATTTAAATTTCAGAGATCAATCAGCTTGCCACACATTTTATTATTCTTCGGAAGAAAATGCAAAAAACGATGAGAAGTCTCATATAGAATACAGAACTATAAAATTTGGAAAAGGTCACTTCGAAGAACGCTATAAACAGGTTTTTTTTTTACTTGAAAATGTTATTATTTATAACTTTTTTTCCTATTACTTGTATGTAGGTTCACATGAGAGCAGAAGAATGTAGCAAAATATTAGATTTTCTGATAAACCTGAATAAAGGTATTATTCCACAGAATATTATGAATAATGTGCCCTCCTCATTAGAAAATAATTTTAAATTAGAAGACTTAGTAGATAGATTAGATATTGATTCCATAACAATGAGTGGACATTCCTTTGGAGGAGCTACTGCTTTATTAACGTTATCTCAAAGGCCAGAATTAAAGTAAGTATGTTGTAAGTGTATATAACTACTGTAAAAAATAATTGCATGTATAGGCAGGGTGTGATTCTTGATCCATGGATGTTTCCCATAAAGAATGATAATTTGAACGATAAAATAACGCAACCGCTGATTTTCATCAATACACAAACTTTCCATATAGCCACTAATGTTGCGATTATGCAGAAATTCATGAGTCAAGATAAGAACACGGAAATGTATACAATACTGTAAGTAAACAAGAAGTTGATACTTAAGGTACCTATTCTATTATATCATATCTTATACTTGCTAACTAACTAAAATAAGAAATAAGAAAATCAGTATATTGAAGTTAATCATACTGTTTAAAACGTGGATCGAAATTCAAATTTTCTTCAAACACGCACATACACAGTTTTGGACATAATTCACCATCACGTTCTGTATAACACGAACCAGTAAACATAGCACAATGCAGTTTATATAGAAGTAGTGTTTATCCCTTTAATCCCAGATATCTTTCTAGTAGGTCAATAAAACAGGTAGTAATTAAAAATCAATTTATTCCAGGATTCAATTAATTATATTTTAATGGTATTAACGTTTTTGAAAGTAATTGATAGACTCGACAAAGAGGAGCAAGTTTTAGTGTAGTTCGGAGAAGAACATGGAGGGGCCGAACAACCGTATCAAGGTGAGCGTTCAGTAACGTTTGCATACTCACATCATGTATGTTCGTCACTTTCATGAGTGAGCATGGGCGATACGGACGCATGAATGTTTACATGTAATATAATGACAAAAATATATTAGATATATAACGTGCTGAAACACTTATTGTTTTAAGAAGCTTTCATGAAATCACCAACTGGGTAGCATCTATTGAATATTCGAATTATTTAATATGTCTCCACACTTATTTCAGTCAAATGAGTATGGGCGCGAAATATGGATCTTTCAACGCATCTTCTTCACTTTTAAATAACACATAACCACAATTTTTTATCTTTCAATTCTGCTTTATTTCTTTTTTCAACATAGTCACGAGCAGATGGTATTCCGTTTCTTATCGATGTCCGACTTGGTAATGTATAATCCGAATACTTGCTTCAGAAAGAAACAAATGTTTCTCGGTCTAGTAAAGCGAACAGTAGATTACATAGAATAAAACAAACACCTATATCAAATGTTAATTGTTCGCTGCATTGTTTGCCACGGATTGCTGAACAGTGTTTTATACTCTTTAGGTGGCGCTCACATTTCCACCTGCTGATACACGTCAAATGGTTGTCGTACCTTACACAATTAACTGTATCACCTTCGTATTCTCAATATATACGTGTTCTAGTTTCTTCGAAATACGAGGTTTCCGAAACGGACTTAAATGCGACATTTTCTAAGTACATCTGTACTGATAAGCACTCACGACTAGTGGAATAATACTGAGCAAGTGTGCTTTGATACGGACGCTTTCGAGTTTCCGTGCCACGCAGTTTGCCCCTCCAGGTTATTCTTCGCACTGCACTGAAACTGTCTCCTCTTTGCCGAGTCTAGTAATTACGACAGACATTTGTGGGCTACAAATTGAGTCAGGTTTCAATCTATCGCATTTTTTACAGAAACATCATGTAGCTCATGAAATTACAAAGTATATATTTTTATCTCAAAAACAAAAGATATTCAGCATTGTTAGCACAATTAAAAAAATTGTAAAAGGTATAAAATGTTCCGTAAAGTTTATGACGATTTGTGGTGTAATCGAAAGCGCAAGACCTCTAAAAATATTTTATATATGTAGAGCACAATGCCTATTTCAGTGTACATTTTTATCATTTCATAATGGCAAAACCGTATAGAGAACTAATGAACAATCATCGTGTATGTATTTTTTTTTCTCCGGACGTAGTCAGCCCGCAAGCTGACAAGTGGCCCTGTGAACCGCCCGTTATAAGATTTTGTGTCGCCCCGGAATCGTCTTTAGTGACATGCTTCGGGGTGATTGGGCTGTCTATTCTTCCTCTAGCTCCCTACTTCTCCCTTCCCCAGTACTGGTACCAGGATTAGGAGTTCGGGAGATGTAGCTCCTCTGCTTCTCGTGCTCACTCTTGTTCCTCTTTGTTCTTCATTATTTTTATAAACATACTGTGTATGGTCTTCTAGTTTTGTTCGGTGGATATCAGCTTGTCTATTAGATTTTCTGGCGTAAGTTTTGTGCCGAGATTGTTGTCCGTTTCCTCTCTCTCGAAATTCCACTTGCCACATTGGAAGGCGTGTCCTCTCCGCAGTACATGCAGCTAGCATCCCTGTCCTTTCCAAAACGCAGTGCGTACACTCTAAACACCGCATTCCCTGTTAGAATTTGTGTTAACTAGTAATCCACCATCCTAAACTTGCAGCTAAGCCACGGTTTAAGGCGGGGAATCAGTCTCTTTGTATGTATATTAGTAGTCTACCGAAGCGTTCTATCTAATATGTATTCGTTTAAAACATATGTACATACATCGCTGTCTCCTTTTATCATTGCATTTCTGCGTATTTCTTACATATTGTGAGCCCGAACTACTATCCCATTTTATCTCGAAACCGAGCCTTTCTGTTACTCTTACAGAACAAAACTATTGAATTAAATATGATACTTTTAGAACTTTGAACTTCATAATACGAAAATTTAGAACAACTCTGTATAAACTTACAATTTTTTACTCAGTCGTCAGTAAATGCTGCTTAAATATGAGGAAGTACCAGACATTAATTTTTGCAAAATTCTAATAATGTTACATCTGTACACTTTACAATAATTTTCTCTATTTACTTGTAATTTGCAAGCAACGATTTCAGTATACTATATGCGTAACTAATGCAGATAAATATACGAGAAACGTCGACCTTGGAATATATAAATAGAACATATCTCTTTAAAGGACTGACGTTAATTTTTTATGATATTAATAGTAGCAGGTGTCTTTTAAATTTATATACAGAATGTACAAATACATAACATTTTGTATTTTTCTAGATTTTTTAAATACTTTTTGCATTTTTTCCAAAAATATAATTTGCTGTGTACTTTCCATTCCATCTGTTGCACTAAAATAAAAATTTACCATACCATCAATTAAGGGATATTAAAAATCCAAATATAAACATCTATACAAAAATATCTATTTTAGTGTTAATAACAATCGATATTCTTTACTATTTTAAAATAATATGAATTCACACTACTGTAAATGTTTTAGACATACGACACATGAAAATCAAGGCGATCCAATATTTTGGTCTGGATCCTGGTTAAATTTATTCATGAAGAAAATTAAGGCCATTAATGGTTTGCGTATTAATAATTCGTTAATTTTGAAATTTCTACAAGAACAAACTGCAGATGATATCAACATCGATGATTGTATAAGAGTACTAGAGGAGGAGTCAGACAATTACACCAGCGGTTTAACAAAGCCGTGGACATGACAATGCCTGATTATTGTGATTATAAAAAAGTATCAAGCTATGGGTGATAGTTATAAAATACTAATTAAGAGGCTAAAATGATCTTTCCTGAATAAATGTATACGTTTGGCGGTTGTTCTTTGGATTTGTATTCTGTTTCCTTAAATATAATCGTGATTGTTATATATATAGGTACATATATTTTCTTCTTAAATAAATAGTTTTTATTCCAACTTTTATTTATTCCGTCATTATAACATTTTTCAAAAATTAACCTTTAAGTATGTAATGCATTAAAGTTTTAAACGCCATGTCTCCAAAATTTTCACAACTTAAAGATCAAACCATCTTTTTGAAAATTTGTATACGGAGATGTACCACTCTAGAATTGCGAGAGACAGCGATGGAATAACTATAATTATTTTTAACTGTTTATCAAATTGTAAAGACGATTTGAACCTACCGGGCCGCTCTTCTGTGTGCGTCTGAGATATGTATATAACATCGCGTAGTGATGTAAAAGTACGTAAAATCGTTGATTAAATTAATATAGTTGACGCTTTATCGTGCTAGAAGCATAAAAGCAATAATTAAACTTCTAATAAAGGAAAAACGGCAAGAAATGCACGTAATTCTGATATGTAATCATTTGTTGACTTAACCGGTCGACTGATAACAATTTGTGGTGATACCTATAGGTACAATAGATCTCAAAAGTATTTGCACATCAAAACAAGATTTCTGTGATGGTTATCTATCCATACATATTTTGTTAAAAGAGACACGCAATGCCCTAGTTCATTCGAAAATTTAGTGAAAGTTTAATAGGCAATATCGTTGAGGATAATTCATTCATCAACGTATTTGAGGACATTTAAATCGAATATGTTCAAATGGAGCATAATTCGTTACGATGATTATCTTTCAAATTCAGATGTATTCGGAAACTAATAAGACAGTTAGACATTTACCAGAATTTCTTGAAGGAGAGATATACGTTGCATCTGCCATACAGAGATACCATATACATATGTAAGTATACGGAATAGCACAAAACCCGGAAGCCTCATAATCAAAGAAGTAATATGCTTTCTGCCAATCATAATATATCACATAATATATCATATATTTAGTTCCGAAATCGTTAAAATATGCATGAAATTTATAATTTATGTGTGTACTGTGTATTAAACCATATTAAATGAAGAATTATTTTATTTTTTATATAATATTAATTAAGAAAGTGCTCGCAATTATCGATATATGTGATCATTAACAGCTATCAGGTATTACTACATCATAGCTTTGACCTTTAATGCTCTTAATTACTACAGTCTTGCTGCAACCTATACACATTAGTTCACCTCAGAGCGGGCCATAGCAGTGTGAATTGCAACAGCGTATTCTCCCCTTCGCGTTGTAGCTTGCGTCTGGCGTCGACACTCATGCATACACAATTCAGTTGAATTTAAATCGAGCAAGAGTATGGTCGGTGATGTCGTGATCTACGAGCGATCTTGCGTGGCGCATGCCTACGCGTTGCCACATCGCACTGCATTCTATACGTCTAGTGTAACTTCCCATGGCCCGCTCTGAGGTGAACAAATGTGTATAGAGCTCATGTTTGAATAAATAATCGTCGAGAAATTTGCCGCTAATTCGGCGCCTTGCATCCTAACGGGAATCATCAATATATATTATGCGGCGAGTTGAACAACGCTGCTCGAGTGGTCGCATATGTGTATTGACGCGTTGTTGTCACGTTTCATGTTTGTAACAAATAAAATTAGATATTTTTTTATGAATAGGCATATATAATTGCGTGAAATTTGTTATCATTCACGTTGGGCTTTATCAATTGTGAAAATATTAATCGGAAAATTCGAATGAGATTTTCATCTTCCGACTTACAAAATTTAATTCACTCAACCACTTCCAACTGATCAGGTATGGTTAGTTTAGAAGGATGTTCACAAGATACATTAGTGCCAAACTATATATTACTTTTACTTTATTTCACTTAGGGCACTGATGATTGTGGTGGCGATGTAGAGATAAACAAATTTGTGTTCAGTTGTGTTTGACGTTTTAATGCAATTTAAGTAATTGTAATTCTCAAAAAAAAACAGTAAAAGCTCGCAATTATTGGTAATAGATTTTTTATGTTTAAGTTGTCATTTATATACTAGCTTGTAGGTAAAATGATAAGAAACATGTGTAATTTGGATATTTCAGTTGAAACTATATTTAATCAGAATATTATCTAGCTTACACTGTAGAAAGCATTTCTGACATTTGCTTACATTATTTCATTATATTCGTGTGATTTTATATTAAAATTTTTATATAAAGATTTATCGTTTATTATTTCACCTGTGTTAAGATTTACGTACAAACAGCAATTCGATATTAGGTAAGTTAAATGCGGGGTACTGGTACTACCAGTTGTCATATATTCACATAAAAAGAAAAGGTTCGTACAATACATAATAGAAATGAGCAAATGAATATTTGAATAGTGATATAATTATTTTTAAGTCGTAAAAATTATTTAGTATGTACAAGACGCCGAATCTATTTTCGCGCTTTACAAGTGCTGCTACCGGTAACCTGAAGTAAACTAAAATAGTCGGTTTTTTTATTTCTATATTTAGTGTCAGATCTCTCCAGCGAATAGAGTTCGCCAATTTGATCATTGAACAATAAGAATGAATGCAGATTCTGTTTATTAAGTCATCATTGATGGCTTCCTTAACAGATGAAATTGCTGTATTTGCAAATCTACGAATATGAGTAATGAGAAACACCTGCATCTACAACGTATCACCTTTTGATGTACACTATATAACTGTTTAAATGCGAATCGAAGTGGCATAGGACGTAGGCATGGTTCGCTTTTTATTATTTCCTCAAATGTTAAGTAATTCTTTCAAGTAACTACGTTGATTGTGATAATTACCCACATTTTATTGAAAGTAAAAAAAATATTGTTATCGTAAAAAACAGTGCATTGTGTAAGTAATTAAAATCGAAAAATAGTGTAAGAAAATTTCAACATTACGCATCACTTCTATACGACCTCATTACGGTTTGTTATATTGGTTGCCTACATCCTATGCCACTTCGATTCGCATTTAAAAAGTCATATAGTGTACATTGTGGTGTAAAAAAATCATTAAAACGTTTTTCTTTGAAAACGAACTAAACGGTGAATGTCGAACGTTATCGAGACATGATAACTCAGGTTTTTGTACCTCAATCAGCAGATGCTGTTCTGAAACATTAACGAATTTGCAGGAGTCTCTTCCTGGTCATCATTTCCCATTTTGGCGACTAGAACCCGCCGTCACGATTGTGCGAGATAACTCACACGTACTTGTTCTGTGCGGTTTTCTGAAATCAGGATTATGCCAACACGCTTACGACCAACTGAGTATTGAAGGCGACAATTGAATTCTGTATCAAAGAAATACAAATTTATGCCATCAACCATTATTCAGTTTTGTTAGAAGAATACGCGTATACTAATAACCGTTTTCCAGAAATGTTGTGATATATAGGTTGTCCAAGAAGATGTTAGCGGTCATATGATACTATCTAATTTTTAATTTTCTATTGTTGCAAACTAAATATGGTCACCCGATTTACTTTGGAGAAAGAAGGAAGGTCGCAGCTTAGATTGAAGTGTTAGCGTCATCCTAATAAGTGGCAAAATTTTTTAGCAATGATTTCAAAAGTATCTTTCAAGCCATTTAACTAAGTATATATCGGCACCTTGATAAATTTGTGGACATAAGGTCTCTGACCAATATTCCCCTCTGCATCGTAATCATCTGGTTATACTTTCAGAAAGAGGGTGCACCACCGCATTATTCCCTAACGGTTCAACATTGCCCAGACGAAATATTTGGTAAACGTTGGAACGAAGAGCTTGACCTTTATCTTGGCCAGTATCGTAACCAGACTTCAGATTATTTTTGGCTACGGAGAATGCTGAAAGAATGCGTGTATGTTACATTAATGATATTAAAGAACGTATAACAACGGAAATGTTTGAACGAGTTATGATCTGTATTGGGAAGACTTCAAATATATGCATTGAAAATCAAAGGGCAGAGGTCGAAACAGTGCATTAGCTTACTTGTATACATAATGTTATGTTATTATGTGTAAGTGGTAACGTCTTAACAACATTATTGTTGATGATTTGATGTAATAAACACGTCTTTGATTTTATTTTGTAACTTTATTTTACATTTCTTACACACTCTTAAAACTTAACCTAAAAATAACCGGCATCATTCAATGACAGTAAAAACACACTATTCTTGTCTTATGAATATGTATAAACAAAAAAAAAACAAATCTTAACAATTATAAATCAATAAATATGTCAATACTTTGCTACAAAGAAACCATATTTTATTTGAAATTCGAACTTTAACACTTTTTAATACACTGGAACCTCGTCTATATCAGCGGTTACGAAACGTAAACATTCACTCATATCCTCTCAAGAGGGGTCCCCACTCTTATCCCGTTAGCGGAGAGGAAACGCCGTGCTACGCGCTGATTGGCTCATGTGAATACGTGCACTATCGGGTGGTGTGGCTTTTTTCTCTAATAACACTGTAGCGTGCTGCGTTATTAAACACTATGATCAATATTACTGAACTTAATATCATGTATTAACGCAACACTTTTCTTTAATAAGCTTTATATAATTTAAAATTAAATAAGAATAAATTAATCTTTATTATACTAATCTAAAAATAATTCAATCATCAACTTTTTGAAACATAATAAATTGTACTTTGAAAGAAGTAAATTAATTAAAGCCCTTTTGGTTCAAATAATTTTGTTACTAGCTGTACAAACACTTTTAAAAATAGAATTATCGGAGAGTACGTATGTACCTTATATGAAATATTTTGTTATTTTATTGTAATTAAGTATTAAACAACATATATTTATTAACGCAAACCCATTTTTTTGCTAATAAACAATCTTATTACCTATATCTTAAATATTTAAAAGCAATAAAACATTCCGTTTGGTGCTTAATCATATAAGTCAAACAAATCTTGTGCATGAATATCGAGGATAACTGAAAAGTTAAAGGATCAACTGTGATCGCTGGTCGATCTTTGCACTTCAAACAATTTTTAACTCGTAAGTTTACTGATATTTGTAACATTCTAGCCGGTTCTAGCTGATTGTAGCAGCGAAAATGGCAAGTCGAACTTTGGCAAAATTTGTATATAATAAAGTACAAACAAATTTAATTCGACCAAATGTGGCATGCAGTATAAAGTTTTTCGCTAGTGCAGCTCCTGCAGGTATGTCATTTTTATCGTACTGATATTCATTTAATAGAGACTTATTTAAATAAAGTTATTTTTGAACTAGCATCATGCGATATTAGAACTGGTTTACAATACAAAGTTTCACTAACATATTTTTGAATTTGGCTATAAATATCCTAACTAATAGAACTTTTTTCTAAATTCTAGCAAATCCAAATTATGAATACATTAAAGTAGATAAAGCAGGGGCCAACCAAAATGTTGGCTTAATTACATTAAATCGTCCAAAAGCTCTGAATGCCTTATGTGATGGCTTAATGACAGAGGTAGCAAGAGCGATAGATACATTTGAAACGGATAAGTCTGTTGGTGCCATAGTAATTACAGGAAGCGAAAAGGCATTTGCTGCAGGTGCTGATATCAAAGAAATGCAAAACAATACCTACGCTC
Organism: Holotrichia oblita; assembly: GCA_023690525.1. Taxonomy (NCBI): domain Eukaryota; kingdom Metazoa; phylum Arthropoda; class Insecta; order Coleoptera; family Scarabaeidae; genus Holotrichia; species Holotrichia oblita. The sequence continues at coordinate 47,128,438 of CM043022.1, forward strand.
AAAACTTGTCAGGTAATTTCTTATCACATTGGAATCGTGTAGCAGAAGCTACAAAGCCAGTAATAGCAGCTGTTAATGGTTATGCTGTAAGTGATCTTTGCAACACTTATGCTTGAAGGTATGTTGAAATTATTTATATGTACAGCTTGGAGGAGGCTGCGAACTTGCCATGATGTGTGATATTATTTACGCTGGGGAGAAAGCTAAATTTGGTCAACCAGAAATTCTTATTGGCACAATTCCTGGTGCAGGTGGCACTCAGCGACTTCCAAGATATGTTGGTAAATCAAAAGCGATGGAGATTGCATTAACAGGTAATAATTTGATGTAAATTAGTTATATTTACATATTGGCATATATTATTTACAATCATTACATTCAATATTTTGTTTTACATCTAAAGACATCATAAAAAAATTGTATAAATTTATATTTTTTGTTATTTTGGTTGATAAATTCCTGTTATCATTAATTACATAATGTTATCAAAGCACACATGCAGAAGTAGTTTAATTTTAACAAATGTGAATCAACATAATTCACATGCATGAGTTATATATTGAGAAATTTATTCAATCTTTACTAACGAAATATATTGTACTTATTATTACTTCTGCATGTTCAGAAAAATGTATCCAAAGTAGTAAATATTTTTGTCTTTATAATGACATTGCCTAATAATTAGACTCGGCAAAGAGGAGCAAGTTTCAATGCAGTGTGGAGAACAATGGAGGGACCGAGCAGCCGTATCAAGGCGAGCGTTCAGTAACATTTACGTACTCGCATCATTTATGTTCGTGACTTTTATGAGTGAGCATAGGCGATACGGACGCATGAATATTTACACATAAAATAACAAAAAATATATAATTTTCCATTTTGTAGTTTTTTTGCCATAATTGGTATTAATTTGAAGTTAACAATTTTTTTTGGAATTGTGGCTTGAATAAATAGGGGTAATTAGGTTTTACGTTTCGGCTTTTCTTTATTTAAAACAAAATTACATTAAGCCTTCTTCAGAACTGTATTCTAAATGTCAGAAAAGGAAATGGTATTAGAACCATTGTATTTGTAGTCAAAATAATTGCTTCATTTAGGTAAATGTCGTTATAAAATTGTAAAAAGACAGAGACATTTTTACAAGTTAAGACGTACAAAGACAAATAATATATGTAATTTTGTTTTAAATAAAGAAAAGCCGAAACGTAAAACCTAATTACCCCTATTTATTCAAGCCACAATTCCAAAAAAAAATTTTAACTTCAAATTAAAATATATAATGTAATGAAACACTTACTGTGTTAAGAATCTTCCGTGAAATCACAAACTGGGTGGCATCTGTTAAATATTTGGGAGATTAAATATGTTTCCACACTTGTTTCAATCAAATGAGTACGGCGTGCGGAATAATTTTTTTTTTATGATGAAAACAACTGTTCCACATCGAATGATGTTATCTTTGTAAATTTAAAGTAATCGCTGTAAAAAAAAGCGTCGTGTCTATTCATTTTTTTCCGTAACAAAATCCGGAAACTGTTATAGTAGAGACTTGTGGAAGTCTGTGCTATCAGTAAACTATAAACGTTGTTCATAATTTTCAACTGTATGACTAATTTATTGCGCAATTCTAGGTGATCAAGTAACTGCACAAGAAGCTGAAAAGATGGGATTAGTAAGTAAAATCTTCCCAGCAGACAAACTGGTCGATGAAGCGGTCAAACTTGGAGAAAAAATTGCCAAGAACTCACCCCTTATTGTTGCAATGTGCAAAGAATCTGTAAACACCGCTTTCGAGACTACTTTGAGAGAAGGTCTTCACTTTGAAAAGAGGACTTTCCATGGTACATTTGCAACAAAAGATCGCAAAGAAGGAATGACCGCTTTTATTGAAAAGAGACCACCAAAATTCATTGGAGAATAGAGATTTACATATTTCATGCAGCTAAAAAGAGTCTCCTTGCATTTCTTGGGAAAGATAATGTATTTTTTTACATTTGATATATTGCAGAGATATTTACTTGTAAATGTATATTTTTAATGTTAAATAAAACAAGTGCAAAATTCGTATTTGGTTTTCTTAAGAAAATAACGCTACTAAAGTGCAAATCCTAAAAGATCTGAATATTAGGATACTTATACTTGGAAACAGTAAATTACATAACCGTGTTATTTTCAACCTTTCCCTCAATTATTTTAATTAATCGAAAGAAAAAAAAATTGTTATTTGTCTATCTCCTTTTTGTAACGTTGTACAGTATACATTGTGTATGATGTATTACGATTTTTTAGGAGTTCTAGGCTGCGTTCCGTTATTCACTGCAATTGTTGTAAGTACTGCGAAGATCGTTTCGATGTAACTGATAACGCACTGCCAAAGTAGAATGAAAACATGACATCATTGATTTCGTCATCATTTGATACTTTTACTGCGGCAGGACAGGTGAAGCAGTTGCAGTACAAAATGGCGTCGACCAGTAATAACAGTAACACTCATACATTACCCACTTCAACAACCTCTACGATGCGTTCCGTTTTTAAATCTTAGTAGTAACTTCCAAACACGCTTATTTAAAACGGAATACGAAGCACTTGCAGTGAATAACGGAACGCAGCCTTAGGCTACGTCCCCATGTGTCCGTATTTACGGACTGTATTGGACACATGGGGACGTAGCCTTAGTGTCTGTACAACTGTACGTAGACTATATTAAGGACCTTCCGTTTTGACTAATCTCTGTCTCTGATAGCTCATCTTGCAGTAAAAAATAAACATTAATTCGTTTGAGGAAGTGATCAGAGAAGTGTGTCGCAATTTGTCCGCTTTGGTAGGTACCTGGTGTCATTCTTAAAGTAATCCCAATATAATATAGAATCTGTATGTAGTAATATACAGGATAACAACTTGAACTACGGAAGCCTATTGATAGGAGAAGGTAGTGGGAGGTAAAATTAAATGTATCCATTTTAGTATTACATTTAATTTTAACCCCCACCACCCTCTCCTATCAATAGGCTTTCGTAGTTCACCTTGTTAGCCTGTATACGGATATGTAGGAATAGAGGTAAGGTATATATATATATATAATATAAAGTGGGAATATTTTTAACGTACTATTCAAAAATGCCAAAATATATAGGATGTTTCATTTAAAATAAGCAAGTGTGTGTTTACCTACTTTTGAGACACTGTATAGTTAATATTTTTAGTTTATACAGGACATAAATTGGGATAACGTTTCTTTATTACTTTTTTCTCTATTTTTACAAATGTGGCAGATATGTAAGATCCACATTGAAACGAGGCATCCTGTATATGAGCCATATTGAAAGAATCAATGTTACGATCAAATCCATCACGTCATATTGGAAATCTAAGCAAAGAGTGCTTGTCGTTTTATGAGATACAACAAACACTTTTTTTGTTTAATAATTTAAATCGCTATGGCAACTCGAAGGCGAAAACTGTATTTTGATTTGGAATTCAACTATCTCTTAACAAGATTCAGTTTTGATTATATAGAGTGACAACTAGGAACCGGAAGTTTTTGAAATAAGTATTAAACAAAGCTCCAAGTAACAGATTATTAACAAACAGAAGTATATTCAATGTGATTTAAGATGTACCTATATCAACTAGGCACTGTAATGTCACGGAGATGGTGCCCATCACGTTCCGCTCGACTGCTTCAAGGAACAATAGAGATCAATAACGTAAGTAGGACTAACATTGCACTTCACCAGAATAGAGCGAGAGTTCATGGATATATTGCAGATTTTGAGGAGGGCTGGAGGTGCTGCTTATTAACCGGCACATTCAAATGAAAATAAGCTTTGTCGCCTATAAAAGTTGTAGGCTTATACTTTTGTTCAAAATCGTTCACATTTTTGTACGATAATCCTCATGAGCTTCAAAATCTCTTTGAGTTGATTGAAATTTTTATTGTGAATCTATATTTGGATCTGTATTTTCCTAAGCGATTCCCGATTCATAATCAAATCAATTGCATGGTTTCGGGCACACGACAGTATAAAACTTCTGTTGAACACTTCTCTCACAATTTCTATATTTTTAGAGGTTCTTACGGTACATTGCGGAACTGTTGACTTTTCTTCATTATATTGCAAGTTCATCTCTTATTATTTACCCAGGAGGACGATGTTGGTTCCCCGTCGACCAGATGTATAATTACACGAGACATTTTTTAATGAAATAAAAAATAAACCTATAAAATCAATTAGAAAATACATATTATTTGCGATAGTGGATTTAGAGACCTGCCTATTTTTAATGCATAACATTAACAATGTTAAAAATAATTGGGTTGTACAGTCAATCAGGCTCCATTACAGGCTGCATGAACTTTATCGAAGAAACGCTGTATATGTAAAGCCCGTTTGATACAGTGCATTTTTCAACATAGAATTTACTTGTAAATTAACGGTATAAAAAAATGCACCATTGCATACACATAATGCATCTATAAATTTTGTATAAAATTTACATGAAAATTATTTAGAACATGTTGTAAATGGTACGCATAAAGTGCGCATAAATCTGCGCTGAAACTCCAGTCACACACATGAATCAACATTTAACCTAAAATCACATCGTTTACGTCAAAACTAATCAAAACATAAGCAACATGTCTTGGAGTCGACAGGAAGTAGAATTGCTTATAAATGAATACCAAAAATATCCGTGCTTATATGCAATTAAAAATGCAGAATATAAAAACCGGCATTCAAGACAGAGAGCGTTGGAAGAAATCGAAATGTCCTTACTTATAGTTAAAACTTCTGTTATTATAAACGATATAAAAGCAAAGTTTCACGGATTAAAGACCAATTTTATGACTGAATATAGAAACCAAGAAAACTCGAAAAGAAGTGGAGCTAAATAGTTTTAACGAAAAATATACTAAACGTTAACCTGTGCGACAAACTCTAAAATCAAATTTCTCAGGAAAATTTTATACTGCGTCGGCGCGCGTGCTAAATTTTCTGTAGATTAACAAGCACCGTTGCAAGTAGTTATAATGAATAAAATCATTCATTTTTATGCATAATTTACAGAGAAATTTACAAGTAAATTCTATGTTAAAAAATGCACTGTATCAAACGGGCTTAAGATTCAAATGGCATACTGGTTGCCATAGATACATATATTTTGACATATAATGATTAGTACTTTACATTTAGAATTAGAATAAAATTATATTTAAAATCACATTTATAGTGCAAAAAATAATAAAATGGAGTGGCCTAGCAAATCGATTCCTTGTGGTGGTGTATTTCAACCATCGAAAGTACAGTACAGTCAAGAAACTAAAAATTATTTGAAACGTAAGTTTCTTGATACTTATATTGTTTAATTGACATGTACGTATTTATAAAGAATAAACTGTATTTTAATAATTATTTTAGCGAAGATTGTAATTGTAATAGTGCAAATTATTGTGAAATATTGAATGTAATAGAGTGAATAAAAGAACTGTATATTATTTCCTCTCGAATCTTTTAAAATGTTTTTCCTTCCAACACCATTTATTTGTTATTACATGTATCTACATTACATGCTTACTTTTTAGTATTAATGGATGAAAGTCGATTAAATAATAATATTCGTCAAAAAATAAATTACGCGCTGAGAGATGGTGATCCTCTACCTAATCTGCATTCTAGTAGAAGTGATCGCGGACGAAGAATAGAGAGACAACCACCCGTACTATTCAGACCGGGATCTTCAAGAAGACGTACTTACTCAGAAATAATAAATTCGGGAGCATACGAAAGAGATAAGTTTGTACCAGACCGCACTAAGGAAGACAGAGAAATACTCAAAACTCGTTTACAAAATATTATGGCTAATGGCAAAGAGTCGTTAAAAAAACCAGTTGTACAGAAAATAGAAACCAAAGCGAAGGATAAACCTGAAATGAATAAATTCGATGAATGTAAGAATTATAATTTATAATTAATTTGCGAAAATTGATTTGATTATTATAGTGAAGCAAGAAATTGAAGAAAGGCAAATTTGGCTGAAGGAAATGGAAGAGATTGGTGAGGGTCACAAATATCGTGAGGTGATAAACTTGCAAATCCAAGCAAGATTAAGGGAACTTAACAAATTAAAATCAAATAATCAGAAGTGTAAAGGTGATAGTAAGAAATAATTACTAAATATTTTTATATTTTGTCACAGTTTTGTATATATGTATATCTATTATTTTATACAAATTTTATTGAATAATACGTAATTTTACGAATGATAATTTAGTTTATATAATATAAACCGGTTCTCTTTATTAATTTTCTACTCTACTTTTATATTTCTTTATTAATTTATTAAAACAAAATGTTTCCAGCTAGTATAAATTCAATGAGAAAATTTTACGTTTTAAGTTCTGAATTTCGTGTAACATATTTTAGCATTGACGAAATAAACAGTTATCTATTCCAGCGATATTATATTCAAGACAGCTTCCTTGCTCCTTTTAAAAAATTTCGCGAGAATGATGCACTAATTCCAGAAAATCTTACATTAATTGTACCATCTGATAATGTTGGTTTAAGGTATTATAGTGAACATTTTGCCCAGGCATGTATTGATTGTAAAATAGCATATATCTAACTGATATAAGTTACAGTTCAATTTGAAATCTATCTAAATTATCTTCTTTGTCGATCATCGTGTAAACAACAATCATTCATTATTGCGAGTATACTCCAGTTCTCCACAACAAGCTTTGGATGGTGTATATCCTGGTGCAATGATCAAACATTATTTATTCACCTCGTTCGCAAATAACTAGTCGACGGTGACGTCTGAAATCATTTCATGCCATCCCTTAACTAGTGAGTCGCATTAAGTTTGTTAACATTCGTTCTTAAGTATTAATCTACATGGAATAAACATGATATGTTTAAAAGACGGACAAAACTCTAACAACCTACAGCCGACATACAACCTTTATTTTGTAAGCCCAAGCTTTATTTGTAATTTGTAAATAAAATGTAACATTGCAGCTTTTTCTGAAGGAGCCAAATAATTTTTCTACGTTTAATATAGTTGAATATTTATATATAAAAAATATTAATTTTAAAAGTTCTTGATTTTACGAATATCTTTTAGAAAACAAAACGGCAAAGTAACACAACACAACAAACAAACAAAAGATAAAGTAACAAAGTAAAATAGGTACTAGAAAATTAAAAAATGAAACAAAACTTTTAGTGAATTAAAATTATAAAGTAGGATAAACAAGTAAGGTAGATATTTAGAATTTTCTGAAAAATTGAATTTCAATAGCCATATCGGACTATTATTAATGACAATACATACTTATGTATATCTCCGTTTAACAATAATGTAAATGTGTAGGCAAGACACGATAAAGCTGAAATATTTGATAAATATTTGCATCAACATTTTCAACTTTAAGGGGTTGATATACATATATGATATAGTGGTTAGACGATTGCCCGGTGTTGTGAGAGGGCCTTGGGAACCGCAATTCAATTCTTCGAAAAGAAGACATTTTTTTCGGAGAATTGTATTCTAATCAATTTACCATTCGCTGTTGAGAGTAAAGTGATTAACAGCGCAGCATTACAAACTGCAAAATAGGGCTGTAATATGAGACCATTGTGGGCCTCCCTCCGCTGGAGCTTTACGTAAAGGCGGAGGCTATGGCCGCGATCCTTAGACTCAAAACCAATAAAGTGTGGTACCCCAATATTGGGATAGCAGGGCACACTGTCACTACGGGTACGGTACTGGACGAGCCTTTGCTGCAAATGCCAACGGACAGTACAGCACCCGAAATTATTTTCACTAAAAAGGTGAAAATCTTAATACCGAACAGAGACCAGCCACGGGGTGACTTCGTTGACTCTGATAACTGGTTCACGGACGGATCCAAATCCAGTAAGGGCACAGGTGCCGGTATTTATGGTCTGAGCCCAAGACATAGGATATCCTTAAGCCTGGGAGAGCATGCAACGGTCTTCCAGGCAGAAGTATTCGCTATTGCAGCCTGCGCAGAACTGACTGCAAAGGGAGGCTGCACGAAGAGGAAAATTAACATAATGACTGATAGTCAGGCCGCTGTCAAGGCAGTTATGAATCCTCTTACCAGATCGAAACTGGTTAAAGACTGTAAACAGCACCTCAATAGATTGGCACAAGACAACAAGGTATCTTTGATCTGGGTACCTGGACATGAGGATATTAGAGGCAATATAATAGCCGATGAACTAGCCAATGAGGGTTCTAGGAAACACTTCATAGGACCAAAACCCGTATGTGGAATCACAAGGGATTCTACTAGAAGGGCGATTTGGTCTTGGTTAGATAAGGAAAGACTAAGGAAATGGAGGTCGACTGAGGGTCAACTCCATACTAAAGCGCTAATAGGGGATGGGGACATTAAGTTCTCTGAAGGCCTAATTAGACGCAGTAAAAAACAAGTTAAGACCAGTATTGGGTTGATAACTGGACACTGTCCCTTAAGGAAGCATCTATGCAACACTGGTCGGGTGAGCGAACCCTGGTGCAGGAGATGCGAGTTATAGGAGGAAACAAGTTTACATGTAATCTGCATATGTGAGGAATTGAAGGTACTCAGGCAGAAACATTTCGGAAAGGATCTACTGGAGCCTTCGAGGGTACTCAAGTTTCCAGTGGGCAAGTTACTGGACTTTGTAGAGGACAGTAAACTTCTCAACTGGAAATTAGGGCTCCAATAGGGATGGTACAAAGAGCACCCAGCTCAAGTGCCTGGACAATGGGTGTCCAACCCTAACTGAATGAATGAATGAATGAAGGCTGTAATATGGTAATTGAAGACATTTAATAGACATAATTTACACAGCAAGAGTTGCTGTCAGACAAGCAATACAGCTTAAAAAGCCGCTGCAACTAGCACCTACTACAAATTAAAAATAAATTACTTAGAAGTTTGAAGAGCAACATGAAACTTTAATCTTGCGTTTGTTTAAGACAAGAAGAAGTAAATACTTATGGAGTTTCCCGTTAAGTATGAGCTTTATAGAGAAAATATGCCACACATTTTTTACGAGAGCTAATTATATTTTTTCTCCGCTCGAAAAAATAGATAAATATAGAATATTTAATGGAACGCAATTGGACTACTTTTTAATACATTTCACATAATACACATGGAAAAATTTGATGGAGAGATTGGATGAGAGCCTCCGTTTTAATGTAATCTCACTCTAGAGAGGTGTTACTGTAATTAAAATCAGAGGTTTCCTTCTATACGGTTATAATTTCGTTCAAAGTGGAGTGGCTAAATTCTTCCCGTTCCATGTCGACTTCGTTATTGTTAGCTTAAATATAGAGTAATGTTTTAGTTAACTCTATGATATGAATAAATATATCCGTTCCAAACTGTATTTTTTCCTTTTTGTACTTTTCCTATGACTAAGCTTTTATCGATGAACGAGTTATTATCTCGAAAAGTGTTGGTATATTAAAACACAGACGATACTTGTGTAGCTGCTGCCTTGTTCTAGTAAACGTAAAACATTATTTGTGATGTACACTAGTTACGTATGCGTTGGTAAAAATTAGAAATGAAAAACGCAATTTATTTACGAATAACATTCTAAAACAAAAAAGGTGGCTCAAGGTCTTGAATAATAATTATAAAACATAGCATATGCTTACCACATATAATGTAGGAGAGTTATCGGGTTAACGATCAAACAGAGTTAGGCCGAAGAATATCAAACTTTAATTGCAGATTAGTATGCAATTCTGTAGTATACAAATATGCACAATCGATGAGCTCACTTAATCGTCCAATTGTGAATGTAGTGCGTAATTTTTTTTCTTATAATTTAAATTAAATGCAAAATTCTATGTGTAATTAATAAGCTGCTGGCATGTATAGCGAAAGCGCTAAGTTTAATAATAATACTATGTTTAGTACATTATAGTATGCTATGTACTATAGTATACTATGTACTATATAATATACTATATACAGTTAACTCGGTAATTTATCCGTTTAAAGGTAAAATATTTAACTCTACGGCGAAGCCTTCTTCAAAAAATAGTCACGAGAAAATACCAGAGTAGAGTTTAATGCATCTCCGTATTATTATGTGTATGGGCAATATTAAAAGAATCAATATTGCAATCAAATCTATCAAAAAATGGAAAATTAACCAAAGAGTGCCTGTTGTTTTTATGAGCTACAAGAAACACTTTTATGTTTAATAAATGCAATCGTTACATTTTTTTTAATCTTGATGATGGATATTATACTTTAATCTACGATTCAAATAGCTCTGAATACAACGACTTTTTTGTATTTGCGAAAAGGTTATTTTGAAAGTAGATGGCGAACAAATACATCTGTCAGTTTCTCAAAATATGGCAAAACCAAAATCTTTTTAATGATATATTAATGAAAAATACATAAGCCCTTAAAATCCATACAAATATTCGAATTAACACTTAATGCATATATTTTGACAACTTAAACCACTTCATATCGTTTATGAAACGAACGCTGAAGTTTGTGATATAATGAATTAATAATGTGTTTTTTAATGCTATAAAGAGCATGTTTTAAGTTGATTAAGATGATTTAAGTTGTCAAGATACAATATGTATTGAGTGTTAATAAATAATTACAAACTACGATGTCTTCTCTTCTAGTATTCCCTTATATGAATATGCAGGTGTTTCATAAGTGACACATCAATATTAATTTGTTAATATCAACGAACTCCACATTCATTGGTAGCATCTCTATACTGGACATGTCCTGATGGAAGCGTTAAAACTAGACACCAAATGCAATTTTATTGTCAGATTCTTGTTGAGCATCCCGAATTACTAATATTACGTTACTTTTATTTCTGAAGCTTTAGATAAGTGATTATTAAATTGGATCCAGGTATCTAGAAGAAGTCAATAATATCAAAGCAGTGGTTTGGTCTACAAATAAAACTAAAAAATAAGATTATCATATAGAACACCTTCTTAAAGCCAAACAAATCTTATAGTTAAACTATAAAATCACACAAGTAAGAGAATCGATTATACACCTTAGCACATATCAAACAATGTTATTTAAGTGGAAGAAGTCTAATTCCAGGTCAACTAGTATATGAACTCTATCGATAATAAAATGGGTAGACCTAACGGTCGATTTAATGCAAACAGACAGAAGCTAAGTAGTACATAAATTATAATTGGTTCTAATCTACATATGTATATACAAATTAGTTAATCAAAGAAGTTGACAGACTAAGTAATAACCACCGGCAATACTTTGGGCTTTCCTAGTTTTGACAACGGTAAGGTAGAAATGAACTCTAGTTTCTTCATTTTATTTTGCCAATATGTGGTAAAAGTTATTATAAATACATAAGTATGCACCTACAAGATCCGCGACGTACTTACTTTGTTGTCATGAAAACGAAGGATTTCTTCATCTTATCACAAAATTCATTGTTTGTAATTATTCTTTAATTTGATAATATCTTGTGCTATTATATAACTATTAATATATGTATTTTTTGACCTTTATGTACTTAAATAAATAAAAAAATAAATATAAACGACAAATTTTCTTATTATATTGGCGTATAAAATATAATTAAAGTTATCCATTAAGTTTAACATTAAGCCAATTTCAATAAAAGATATACTTAAAAACAAAAAGTAATTTAAACATCTACACAAAATTTAGGGAGAAGAAAGTATATTCAGAAGTAAGTTTTATCAAAAAATGCCAAAACAGAAAACGATTGAAGAACATATTATATTATAAAACTATACTATGTATAATGAACGAAAGTCCTTGCCTAAAAATGGTGCAGTTGTGGCTAAAGGTTATGTAACAGTATAGTTATATAATTATCTTTTAATTCCTGATTTATTTCCACTTAGAGGTGAATATTGACCTAAATCAGGAATTCAAAGATAATTATATAACTATACTGTTACATAACCTTTAGCCACAACTGCACCATTTTTAGGCAAGGACTTTCGTTCATTATACATAGTATAGTTTTATAATACGCCATGGAAAATATTTCAAAGCAAGTAATTATGAATTTTATTACTCCTATTATGTTATCATCAATTCTTGTGATTTTTCTGTAAATAAGTAAAGGATGTTGTAATACAGATAGTCTTATAAAAGCCACACAAAAAAAGTTAAAGAATTTTGCAATGAAACTGTACAACAATAGAGAATATTTAGTATAAATATGTATGAATGAGACAGCTATTGGTATCGGTTCAAAATACAAGGTTAATAATACAAGCATCAATTGATAGTAAATACAGTAAGTATTATCCGCAAAATATAACATGCAAATTTAGATATCCACCACATACTAGTTAGGTCTACAGTAAAATATAAAAAACTAACCATGGAAGGAAAACTGTTACAATTAAGAATGCAATCGAAAAATTAAAAAAAAAAGATATTACTGCATTTTTTTTTTTGTTTAAAAGCAATAAATCAACTGATTAAATTGACATTTTGTATTAACAAACATGGCTACTTAATAGAAAGACAAGAAAGTTTAAATTGATGTTGAGTATTACAAAAATTATTTTAGAGACGAAACTGGAAGACAGATTTAACAGTAGAATACCAAATAAAACCACTGGGAAAAGAGGAAAATAAGAAGAAAGATATTAGTAGTCTATTAAGGTCTAAAGCCAACAGTAGCAATATTGAAGATATGGACCAGCTTATATCCTGTATTTTTCTGAATAATTTTGAAAGCGAAATTAGATGTGATAATCAAAACAGCATTGCAGAAGCTTTTAATATATGTATATAAATAACTGCTACGTCATTTACGCAACGCGACAACAACAAACAGAAAAATAATTTCAAATGGGAAAGTATTTACTGTTGCCATTTGCGCTAAAGTAAACGCAAACTTGTTGCTTTACACGATAAGGAACAGCATTCCAACACAGAAATGCTTTCGCTAGACAAACTTTTAAAAAATAATGAATATTTAATATTACGTTTACTAAATAAAAGTTATTTACAATTTAATTATTACAATCCTGCTTATTTTGTAGAAAGCTGGTGCCTTACGTAAATTAAATGCGCTACATTATCGATTTCATTTGACTTGCATATATTATCAATAAAAGTGTAATAAATAATAAACGCAAAAATACTTGGCGTAGAGGTCTTCGCATATGTATGATCTAGTTATAAATAACTTAGATGCGTGATATTAAATAGCGGACAACCCCTGGAAAGCAAATCACAATAAAGATAAATGAAAACACAGGTTTAGTGCAGGAGTATTGATTTCTGTAACGTCAAGCTCGTTGTGAGAGAAGCGACTAGTAGTTTTATATTGGTTGTCAACACGACAGTACATCGCGTTTTGTGTTAATCAAAAAAGAAAGTGCATAAAATGTTAATTTTTTTTAAATAAATCCCCAAATATGGTATTTCAACGGAAGAAAGAAAAGCTCACGTTCCTTGGTCACTCGTTAAGACAATGGGCTTTATTATGGTCCATTATGTTCTTTGTAAGTTATCAAGAAAATATGATTTTTCGGATAAATATAACACTCATTAACTAGATTGCTCTTTGTTAAAATTTAAATACTTATTGTAGATTTTTACGGCCATATTCGTTACTCTCTCTATACTAGGCCTTTTGAAATCTGAATATGGTTGGAAATTGATAAGAGCTGACATTGTCGAAGAGGAATTTAAAAACGAAGGTTACGACTCTTCTGTGCACAAGCAAATAAGCTCAAATAAAAGAAAACTGTGTGATTCAATCCAATCTGAATTAAGTACGTAAATTTTTTGCAATTTATGTAAAGTACCTTCTATCAGTTCATCTTATTAGTACCACTACACATACGTATTTCTATATAAATATGTTTTTCTTAGAAAGCTAATGACAATAGTAGGTATACATTTATTAATTTACCGATGTTTCCATTTCAGTAAAAACGTGCGTCTTTTATTTATGTTCTTGGATGGGAATCTTGAATTTAATTACTGTAATTTGTCTATTATATGGAGTAATCACAAGATCATATGTTCATATTCTTCCTTGGATAATTGTTAGTCTTGTCACATTTGGCATGGCTCTATTCACTTTTCTAGCTGTTATTCATGGTAGAACTGTGACCAGTACAGATGCTGGTAAGTTTAATTATTTTTTGTCCTCTTATGCATATTCAGTTAAAAAATGAGACCATAATATTGTTGATTTTTATTAATAAAAGTGGATTTGTTTTATTTTTGCAATATGGCCAAATTTACAGCTTTAGAAAGTACTATTCGACGCACAAAAAGTATTAAAACAAGCAATTAAGAGTGGTGAATTATTTTTGTTATTTACAAAAGCATTTCTAGTTCAACGGGATTAATCTTTTTAAGGGAATGGCAGCGGTATTTCAATTCGTTCCCATGTAGAATAAAACTGCTAAACAAAATCAGAACGAAAAACTCTTGATCTTTTTTTAAATCTAAAAACATTATAAGGTAGAGATGTGTAGTAATGAAATGTGACTCCAGCGCTGGCAGGATTTAGCAACTAGAGAGATAGAGCAAAAATAAGAAATTCCATAAGTGTTGTTAGACAGTGTATTTGAATTTTACTAATTGCAAACTCATAATCTATAACTATGTATGTCGCAAGTAACTGTATCAAATAAGTGAACTAATTTTAATTGGAATTATTATATTACGATGGCCATGAAGAAACACAAACTTTGATCTATTTACAAAATTTTAGAGACTGCAATTCAGTTAGATTTTCCTGGATAATTTGACCATCACCGACGAATACTTCTGCTGGTGCTTGTTTCCCAATATTAGGATCTGTTCTTGAACGGGACCTCACTTCCAAACAGTATATAAGGCACCTCATAGAAACGAATTCAATACAAGAATATCGTTGTTAGGCTACTAAATTACGGACACGAAGAGATATACGTATTAATACCCTAGAAAGGCCTAATAGCACGCGATGCTGCGAACAATCACACAATTATGTGCCATAATTTATGCAAAGTAGACAAATCCGAAATAATAATCACTACATCAGGAGGTTAACAAAACCGAGCTGAAAGGATATCAAATTCAGTGATATTAAGAAACAATACCATTCGATATCAATGTGGTACAATGTGGTACAAAATACTTAGGGTAATGTCATTATTTTAGGTATCAAAGATCTTTGAATAGTTAAACAAAATCAAATTATTACTACTTGCCTGTAATGTTGTGTGGAACATATTCAGTACAAAAATAACACTGGCTTAAAAGTAAGAGATTATTACTATTCAAATGATATTTAAACTACTAACTTCTTAACCTTTCCTATATCTTCAATAACAGCCGCAGTATATAGAATCTAATATCCTAAAAACCGACTAGGTTTTCCAACTTCAGTAAGGAATAACAAGAGCAAGTTTTTGAAGCCACAGTAGAAGTTTCATACAATAAACAATGAATAAAAATGTTTTACACAGGCAGTAAATGATAATAAAATTTATTACTTATTGTGATACAGCCACTTCTTCTTCACAATCGAAAAAGAAAAACCTGTAGATCAAATTAGATTTATATAATTCTAAAATATACATATATTACTTTTTTCTGTTTAATATGAAGTGATGTTTATACTCTTCTTTCGCGTATTATATTCTGGTGACTCCCTTTTCCCAATTTTGTATATCGCATCTAAAGATTGAAATATTTCATCCAATATGAGCAAGGAACACGTATTTCCGGATCTATGTACACACCATCAGAAATTTGTTTTAATGAGGGAAGCTCCAAATTCTTCTTTGCGGTCATTTATAAAGAAAACTTTCTGTGAAGCATACGAATTCAAAAGATTTTGGTATAATTGCATCGCGGTTTTTAAACATTCTTGATGTATGCTAAAAGCCATGGTAAAAATTATCCTGCTAGTAGTATTCCTCTTCCAACAGCAATCAAGCTGCACTCATGATAGAATATGTTACTGTTTGTAATATGCTGCCATACTGACACAACCCAGACAATTGCCTAGTTTCATGACTGTCCGCTAATCATATCCTTTGATAGACTTAAAACCGTCTCTATATTCTGCCATAACATTATCTAAATCTATAAGTATTATAGATTCTGTATGAACCAGGCAATAAACTGTAAAAGTCGTGACATACATTCTTAAAGAGATAAGTATGTATGTATATTGGAATACGGCAAAGACACGTTCATGCTGAGTTTTATATACATATCTACCGCAAGAAATTCCATAATTTAATATATGATCTTCATTCTTGCATTAATCTGTACCCGGCTCCTCCACCAAATTTGTTATATACAATTTCACTAATTCCTCCTTTTGGAACGACTCTCTTGATAGGTACCTACAAATTATGTCGACCTAAGAAAAAAGTGATGGACTTACCTTAATAGCCATGTATGTATTCTTTTTCTTCTTGAATCTTTATAAGGGCGGCAAGCAGTAACTGTCAGTTCCATCAACATCATTGAACTACTTAGAAATAACTTCCAGACAACGATCGATATACAACTACAAAAGGTTTGTGATGAAAAGCGTTGAAAGAACTATAGCGGAGTTTATCGTACTAATTTGTGATAATATAAGTGGGGGGGAGAATACATATAAAATCGGTTTTCGGTGAATATTATCTCCCTAATACTACTTCATTCAAAATTAAGGGCTGCATATTATAACTGGGTTAACAATGAACATCTCCACAATCATAGTACAAAGAAAGTCATTTTAATAAAACCAAAAAATTATTATTTTTAAATCTATTGTTCGTGAATTGCAAATAAGGCTTTTAATACGTGAGTTAGTGCAAGCGTCCATGGCGCAATGGTTCGCGCGACGGCTTCATAACGCAAATGCACGGATTGTTTAGGCTTCGAATCCCGGCAGATTTGTTTTATTTTTTATATCCAACAATAATGCTACAAATTCAATAACACTACAAAAATCAGAGATTTTGAAGACTATAATATCGATTTTTTGAGGATTAAGGTAAATAATGAATAATTTTTATAATAACAAAAATGATCACGTGCTATTATTCGATTTTTAATTGTTACTAATGACGAATCATTTGTCAAAATAAACAACAAAACTTAATCAAGATTAAATAAAATAAAAAATAAAATTCATTTCTCGGATTGGAACCCCAAACAATCTGTGCCTTAAGGTATTAAGGCGTCGCGTGAACGTCTGCGCCACGGCCACTTGCACTAACTTACGTGTTAAAAGCCTTATTAGGAAGTCACGTACAATAGGTTTAAAAATAATAATTTTTTTGGCTTTATTAAAATGACTTTCTTTGTACTATGATTGTGGAAATGTTCATTGTTAACCCAGTTATAATATTTGGCACTTAAATTTGGATGAAGTAGTATTAGGGAGACAATATTCACCGAAAACCGATTTTACATGTATTTTCCCTATGTCCCACTCGACCGTGGAAACCCTGTATAGGCAACCACAATATATTACGAAAACATATTGAAAGGAGAATGTAGTGGGGAGTAATAAAAATTGTGGATATAGTCTATACAATCGACGAAAAGGTGTAATTTGTAAACTAGTATATTCAAGGCTACTCATTGCTGTGTATTACAGCTCCCTTTCAATATACTTTTCCAAAATCAGCTTATTATTTGTTTGAATACATACTTTGAATACCATTTATCCCATCAAAACTAATTTTATACATCCTTCATTAACAAAGCGTATCTGCATTCTACAGACTAAGTTTGGAGTACTGAGTGAGTTCTTTGCCATATAAAGTAGGCATGTGAGATTATGTATACCTGTATTATAACTGTCATTCAGAGGCTTATATCGGATAACTTACATTTTTCTATACATTTACGCGTCTCTCACAGCTTTTTATTGTGTAGTTGTTTAGTTTGGTGTTTGATTAAATCTGACTATCAAATTCTTGAACCTCAACGCCCATACGTTTTTCTCAAATTAAATATTATGGAATTCTTGTGTGAATAGTAGCACTTATGTTTTATTAGGGTTTGATTTTTGTGGTAGGTGTAGCTCCAGCGATTGGCGAAGTTGTATTGCTTTCAAGACTTGCTCTTGCTGTGTGTAAATATGTTTCCATGGCTTTATTACAGAATTTATTCGGCGTAAATAATGTTGCGCTGTAAATTGCATCCCAACAACAAGTTATAACTCGTGTGACTATTGATCATCCTGGATGCTCCCACAGTTGATCAGTGATAAGAATGGAGACAGACCGCACACAAAGTCGTGCGCTCTTTAGTAGTACAGTAGAGGAGAGGTTACTTCACCGCGCAAGCCACAATGTACGATTATATTTTTGGGCAATAATTTTGTAAATAATAAAAGATAATTCACCATTCCAATACTTTTGTAAATTTATTTACATTTCAAGGGATTCTCTGCTTCAATCTACATTTCTCAATAAAATTTTGTAATAAATCAAATAAAAATGAAATACATAACGTTATTTAATATCAAATAGTTCTTCATGAAGTTATCCACTGAGTTAAATTTCTATAGCTCTACAAAAATAGACAAAATATAATATTTTCTTTTATATATTTTTTGCATTAAAATTAAAACTTAAGTAGAAGAGTAAAAAAAACTTTCTAAAAAACTTTGACAATTACTTACATAATTTATGGTTTAGTTATAGGTATTCCCAGCATTCTCACATTTGTGGCAATGTGGAAAACTATACACTCATACTTCAAAAACCTAATGAAGATGAAGAAAGATACCACACCCACCATAATAAAAGCGTATGGAGGATATACACATACGCTGAAACCCTTTACAGAAAGTAATACTAAATAAGTGACAATCCCTATGATCTTCCGTGATTATTTTATGTTTCACGTCTTGTAAACGGTACCGGATCCATTAGTATAACTAAATTACGTCATTTCGTTGTAACTTATCATTTTGCATAAAAGTGTTATGAAAACTCAAACTAGCATTTAAATATTTATAATTGGTATTAATTCTACTTTCCTAAATTTTATTGTTTTTTTGTTATTGCATTTCCACTAAAACCACGAATCTGATATACCGTAAAACCATATAAATATGGTCCAATACTGTATCATTTGACATTTAATTCCTACAAAATCCAAAACTATTGGTGTATATTAATCTGTATTTAATTTATAACATAGATAATTAAGCAATAATCAAAATGCAATGAATGTCGTAACGGAAAACTAATTAACTGATTTTTTTTACTATTCTTACATAGGTATGCTGTATGCAAGAATGATCTAGATTAAAAATATCAAGAAAAAAGTATGTTTTAAGGAAATTGGAGCAATGTAACAAGCCTAAAGTGTAACTATAGGCAGTATAAGAGCGGACTGTGATTGAAAACCCAGATATGTTACCATCTGAATTAGGAAGTTCGCAATCTATTTTTGTGAAAAATAACATAATAATCTATTATATGCCGTTTACATCAATACCATAGTGTTAAACGTCACGAAGTCTATTTGGGCCATCGTTGTATATTAGGATTATAGTTGCATGATTTTACGGTACATACATATATTGAATGTAGATATGTGGTGTTCCAAAGTAGGTTAATTATCTAGAAGCAAGTTTTATAAAATTGTCCTGGTACTCCACCATTTTACTAAATGATTGTAATTTTTAAGCGTTTTAGGTAATTTAATTATCGCAATATAAATCTTGAAATGTGGGCAATGAATCCATTTGTAACAACTGTATATATATAACAACAACAAATCTGTTTACTTACTTAAATAAAGTAACTGTAAGAATTGATTATTAATAAAATAAGTGTTCGAGAGTACTGTCTACGATACATCTTATTTAAATTGGTTTTTCGTCTGACATGATAAAATATGTATACTGATCTACATTATAATCGGAACCGCTAGTAAACGATGTGGTTTTGTAAGTCTAGTTAATAAATATTTATCTTTTATTCCCAGATATCTTTCCATTTGTAGGTCAATAAAATAGAACACAATTAATTACGTTTTAGTACAAATGGAAAGCGATTAAGAGATACGGACTTACAGGTCAGTATATCATCAAGATATCTGTATATTGATAAACATTCGAATATTACTAAATTATATTAAATGTCGCAGTTTTAATTTTTTTATGCGAAAGTTTGTTGTCAAGATTTTTTAAATAAATATACACATTATTCAAATCAATGTGTAAGCTTAAATACTCGGCTACCTTCTTACCAAATTTTCCTCAGAGAGAAATACATCACACAATTTTTTTCTGTTTGTTCTTGTTTCTTGAAATATTATTAAAAAGCTATCTAATGTTTTCATCTTCTATGTATGGATCATTAAAATTGTAAGCGGTCAATTAACTTTACCCGCTAATTCTGATGTTAATTGACGTGTATGTCTGTTGCACGGCCTTTACATATTAAATCAAAAGATCTGCTTGGCACTACAGCACTTTAACTGTATTCGATGGACGAGATTTGGTAATCTACATGCTTTCCACAATATCTAACCTGATAAGTCTTTCAGACTAGCGATTTTCAAACCAGTCAGTAATATTAAACATTTTTTAATGTTTAAGGCCTTTAAAAACGCAAGTGGAGTACTCTGTCGTCCATCAAACAGAAGTAAATTTCAGTATTATATGTTCAGATAGTATGATTACACTCTTGCACAAAATATATACAAAATTATCTTTTGGTTGTATCAGTTAGCATGAGCACCTATAAACCAGTAATATGCTTATATCTGAAACCAACTGGTTTATTTGGCAAACCTTCAAGATGTCTCTATTCGAGGTCTATCAAAAATCACGATATTGCAAAGTTCTGTATAGAGTCAAACTGCATGAATGTGCATAAAACAATTCTGCATAGTTGGTAGATTTGGTTAATTAAAATGCTTGTAACAATATTTCAAGTACTAAGTAAAAGTGTTTTTACCGCTTTTTGTACCAATACGCAACATAAAATAATTGAAATGTGAGGTGATGTATCTACAATCAAATGGAGTTCCATCGTTGCATAATTAATTCATTTTTGTTGGAGATCAGTATACATTACATTTATTATACTATTAAATAACAGAATGAGTCAAGCAATAGATGTATTTTTAATTATTATAAATATAAAATAAAAGTTGATGATATATGTATATACCTAATGTATATTGTGTACATAAACGATAGTTCCTGTCAACAAACATGTTAATAGTAGCACTCTAACATTATATATCACTAAACATGTTGGAGTGATTAGTAAATAGGTTAAGTATATGTATGTTTGTCTTTAACTAAAATTATTCAAACATTAATTTCGATTTAAAAAATAAACACCTGCAGCCGCTGATTGGTTGCGGTTGACGAAGTGTCTTTAAAAGATTGAACTGATTATCTAAATGTATTTCTTTCATTTAAATAAAAAATAATATTGATAAAGTTTATTTAAGCATTAATCATAATATGTAAAGAGTGAAGTAAAGCATATAGGTACTGCTACAATCGCTAGCTGCTAGCGATTGCTAGCGCGGCAAGCGGTGGCCGTCCTCAGAACTTTACGTTTTTACACTACAGTTACACTTTTCATGTATTTCTCCTGCTTCAGCGTATCAATCCGAGTATGGCATCTTTGTAATGATCCGCATTTTTTTGTAAAAATTGTATCCACACTTTCTGGCATATTACATATCGCCCAGTGTATTTTCTTTATTCATTGCCGTTCATTTTTGCTTGTAATTGCATAAATCTAGAGAACGGACAACTTACACACACAAACTACACCGCAAGAGTTGCAGTGATAGCCAGACAAGCCCACCCAAAAAACTTAAATTATCGATCGTGCTGGTTGTGAAATTGGTCGGTCCATCTCCAGGTACGTGCGTTATTAAGTCTAATGCATGAAAGTGTACTGTTCTGTTATAGTTATGTGGTAAAATAATTACATTAAGGGTGGGTTTATCAATGTGAGGATAAAAGTGTAAGTAAGTAACTAACAGATATTGCTAACTGGCAGATAAAATTTAGCAACTACAATGCTTTATCTTGTAGATAACTTCTATTTAACACTCAATAAACGTTTCACTGCAAATATCTTACGAATAAAATTTTATCTGCAAGTTAATTTATTTATCCTCACATTGATAAACCCACCCTAAGCCTGACATTTACTGAATATTTGTGCTGGTATTTTCCATATGTACAACAACACTGATTGTCATCTACCGTAACAAATATTGTAGAAGTTAATTTCTAATATGATGAGGAAAATGTATGGTACATACAATATATTATCGACAATTCAATTGCACAATTCTGAACGCCACCACCTGAGAACCACCGTTTTGCAAACCTAATTGTGAAATATGTTTCTATTCTCCTAATCTACGCTTATCAACATTTTAATTAAGCAGTTTAGGTCTATATTTTATATGACTCTTTGGTTTATTGTAATCATAAGATTAGTTGAATATAACCGGTCCAAGCTTTTAAAGACACTCGATACATTATTGAAGCGCATTCGTAAAGGTTTTTCATAACTTTAAGAACATATGAAATAAAAATTAAATTTTACAGCAAGTTCATACTCACATTAAGTATGTATTGCCGTCTTTATCTTGTTCGAATCACCAAATATTGTCCCAAAATATTTTTATCAAATTTTTATTACAATTTTTTGGAATTTTGATACTTCGAACAATTCGAAAAAAAGAAGATTTTGTAATAATTTAACCATGCCTTATCTACTACTACTACTACTTATCGAGCTAATTCTGTTCGTGATCAAGGCGAGCCCCGACCATAGGTGCAAGATTTGTATTGTATAATATACTGCAGTTAAAACTAAATATGGACATGGTCTTTTTACTATCTACTTCGTGTTTGTCCTTGTACTGTTAAACTTAACTTCAATGATTTGATCGACGCACAAATAATCAAATAGTTTTTAGGATAGACATAATCTAGTTGAAAGTGATCTCTTTAGAGAAAATTATTTTAAGAAATCGTGAATATCTAACAGTTAAATCTGAGTGTTACTTGTAATTAAACGTAACAACGTAAATATAAGCTTACATTATTAATAGTACTAAAACCATTTTTATCTTGAGTTAGATAATTGAAATGCTGTAATTTTCTATTCATCCTCAAATTAAGTTTTCCTTGCTGGATGAGTGTAATTGGGCTGATAGAAAGCGTATAAGGAATCTCTGAATCGTAAAACTATACCTACTAATATTTTTTAATACGTTAAAATATTATTTTCACTTCTTTACCAGTGGTTTATCTAATTACAAAAAAGCATAAAAACTCTCCTAACTTTGCTTTGTTTAAATTGATGAAGCATTTTTGTTCATGAAGTGGATAAGCATTCCTTTACTGAGGGTGAGTGACGCAACTGTCAGAACTGATGTATTCAGTTTTAAAGGCTTTGCTTCAGCTTGTCCTTAACTTCATATGTTGTATAAAGTTAAAGATTACCATTTCTGTGGAATTAGTTTTTCTAAGTCCATACTGATTTATGTTTGCTATTTAAACCCGCATTTATATACTGCCAGACTTTGTTTGCAGTCACCCTTCCAACTACTCTTCATAATATTACGATATTACCTTTAACTTTCTACTCCTTCATTGCAGCCGCTTTCAATAATGAAGATAATTTAAGCACATCTCAAATATTAAGTAAATGTTAAATAATTATTAGAATCAACTGGATTGCGAGGGGATATTATATATGCACCGTTGTGAGAAAAGTGCGGACAAACGTCAGGTAGAACCATTTTATGATTAATTTTGAGTTGATAATCCGAATTCAAAAAAGTTGGACGGTCCTTCGTTAAGGCACACGAAGTAAATTAACGAAATTTGTTAAAATTACCTATCAAAAATCATTTTTATGGAAGTGGAATCTTGAGTAATGTACATAAATGCATTAACGTAGCTAATCGACTACTAGAAATATTTTGCATTATTAATACTTCTTTAGTAGATTTTTTTAAATCTAAGTGTGTATGAGAACTTGGTACATTAAAGTTGCTTGTGTATCAGCATATGAATCTGTGGTTATGTCATTCTTAACGCTATAAAATGTATACTTTTGGGAAGTACGCAGATATGTTACATAGTTATACGGATTTTATAACGTGAAGATGGCAAAATAAAAAATATGAAATGCGTTATTTATTTCGGCAACATCCATCTGCCAACATATTTCGTAAATTGGATGAACGTTAGATAACTGTGGTAGGCTTAGAGACGTCCAACAAATCAATTAGAAGAACAAATATTGGATTCTGTTGATAATGATCCGACGTCGAGCACAAAATAAATAGCC
This sequence comes from Holotrichia oblita, assembly GCA_023690525.1. Classification (NCBI taxonomy): domain Eukaryota; kingdom Metazoa; phylum Arthropoda; class Insecta; order Coleoptera; family Scarabaeidae; genus Holotrichia; species Holotrichia oblita. Next base: position 47,152,801 of record CM043022.1, read on the forward strand.
CGAAAGCTGAATATTCCTAGAAAGACAATGCGGCTATTTCATGTCAGAAAAGTCCATAATAACCATAATTTTCATATTTAGGCGGACGAAAATTAAAGGAGCTTTATGAGAATAAGACATCAGAAAAGGTTATCCGTAAATGTCTGGCTTGGAATTTTGATATTTGTAACATTTTTTCCTAACTTTCTAAATCGAATTTAGTAGTACACAAATGTATTAGAAAAAGTGCTGGATAATGTTCCATTGAATGTGAGGCACAACATTTTATACAAGCACACGACGGTGCAGCAATATTCAAATTTCGAGAATGTTTAAAGGAAAAGTTTTCAATAGGCTGTAACAGACCAATAGTATGGTCAGCAAGATCTTCTTCTATTAATTCTCTGGACTTTTCGTTTGTGGCTTTTTAAAAGAAAAATTCTATACAATGCCTCTAACCAACGAGCAGGACGAAATTAATAAGATTAACATAGCAGTTCAATTAATTACCATAGATACGTTACAGCGCGAGTTGAATTATTTTCCTCGAACACTATAACTACGCCTGGAAACATAGGTACTAATTTCAGGATTTGTTATAATTTTTGCATGTTATTATTTTTAAATTTGAATAAAACTCATATATTATATAATATAAATATAATGTATAATTTGTGGATTTACATAATTCATAGTACATAATTAAATGCCATCGTACGTGTCCGATTAGGTATTGCCAAATTTACACTTGTGTAGTCTAACGTACAAAACCGTATAACTTGTTTCAATTAGAATCATCAACTTAGAATTAATCATGGAATGGCTGTATCTAACGTTTATCCACTTCTTCTGGTTGTGGTATATACTGCTTCATTCTTTTAAAGTTCCTACGTTAATGCCCTAGATAATAAATTTAAAAATATTATATCTAATATAGTGTTATGTATATATTTCTATGTTAATGTTTAGACTAGGATTTACAATAGAAATAAGTGTGAATTTCGTTTATTATATTATTATAAAATAATAATAAATATGGTTTTATAAATCGGGCCAACATGGAGTGAAAAATATTCTTAAACCAGATGGTTTTAAGTGATGTATGCATTATGTATATCCATCACACCTGTACGCACATACTAGCATAGTATTTAGAATTAAAATAAGATTACCTTTCAGTTGTCTTATAATTATGTTTATACATTAAATAACACTAACTGGATGCAATATGTCCAAATAGTCTTAAGTCAGTCTATAACATAGTGAGATACATAATATTCTCACCTAAGTCCTAGTTTTAGAATACGGATGAATGACCTGGTGGATCATTACTTATCGTTTTAAGTAGCGTAGTATTTCTTGTTTGATATTCTCGAATTTGTGTTGCATTGCGTGGGGTAGGTACAATTAATATTTGAAATACTTTCAATAAATCGAAGAAGAAATTAGCAATGTATTTCCTTTAGTCCAGATTATCTCAAAATAATTGGAATGAATTAAAATTAATTTAACATTTGAAACCATTTATGTAGCTTTACAGTACGATGTTAGTTTTTCACCCTTTCAGTTTAAATTAATATGTTAGCTAATTTGTTTCATATACATTTGCGAGAATTCTTGCATTATTAGGACTGTTTCAAAATAGTTTGAAAAAATCGGTTGCTGCAATAACTTCAGACGCAATTTAGGAGTAATATCTTCTTCAAATTAAATACGAATTTTTTCGGAGGGAATATGTATTTAGTAAAGTACTAAAGTATTTGCTTTAAAGCTAATTTTATTATTCTGAAGAACCTCATCAAAACTGTAGTTTTTTTTTGGAAATATGAAATTCACTTTAAAGCAAACCCTTTAATTACTAAATGGACATTCCCCGCTGAAAAATTTGCATTTAACTTGAAAAAGATAGTACATGTTTGCGATCTTAACTACCATATAAAGAATTTCTCCTTCTTCTGGCGAAAATTTCTATATCTAGGACGCATACTTTCACGTTACATAATAGAGTCATTGATAATGTCGGAGGTTAAAGTTACAATAAAATTTATAATTACAATAAGGTCGTCTCATTATTATCTATACCTATACATATATAAAAGAAAGTGACGTTAGTTACTACTCTTATAACTCCAGAACGCCTGGACCGATTTCTATGATTCGCACCAATTCGGACTGGTCTCCGGCCGAACAAGAAGAATACCCAAGAAAATTCCCGAAATATCCCCGAAAAAAAATTTATCAAGAAAATTAATTTTCCCATACATTTTGTATGGAGTGATTTTACGACGCTATCTTCATGATAGATGACGTCTATGTTTATGTTACGTTGAATCAATTGTTTTTTAACAATTTTTTGCGACAATTGTTTTGCGGGACACTGGGTAAGATACGGGACGGGCGGGACACGGGCGGTGGTACGAGACGGGCGGGACACGGGGCTGGTACCCGTAACAGTAACACATTAAATATCTAAATCAATATTTTTCTAGGCAGAACGAAGTCTGCCAGGCCAGTTAGTATATTTATAAACAGTAGTAATAAGCATGGAGACACGGCCTGCACAAATATAGTCTTAAGGCTAATTATTTTAAAATACGGTTAATATTGTTATACATGCATATATCTAGTACAACTTACATAGTATTAAGTATGTGTTTAATTTAATAGATGTTCTAGACTAGTGCATTAAATATTCTTATTTGATTATGTAATATGTTTGTACATACATCGATTTAATCTTAGGGTATTGTATTTTTCATCCTTAATGTTGAGAATTATAATTGTAATTAGGGCAAGTATGTCTTTTGTTTGTTTGATAAATTTGTACATTAATGCGATAGCAATGAATTGGATACCATACAAAAATATTCTTAAATCAAATGGTATTTAAGATGTAGTCATAGTTGCTATAACAAAAGTAAATTGTTTTAAAAGGTGTATAACATTATTTGTTGTAGCTACTGAATTTTTTCCTAATTTTATTGGGCAATGACAGTCGGTTTTGTTATTTTTTTTTAATTTTACGTTTCGATACTATTCAGTCGTATCATTTTCAACTAAAATGTCAGCAATTTAAATTGTACAGTGATTAAAAATATATACATACGTTATTTAACAGTTTACATATTAAAAATATTAAATAATAATATATTTTAACACCGAAGTATTTATTTTTCTTGGCGTAAGTACAGCAGTGAGTGCATTATATATATATAATGCATTTTTCCAACCGCCAATTAACTTAGACATATTTTTATTTTAAAAAATATGTCGACCGGAGGTGGAGTCGAACCACAGAGTATGGCTATCGCGGCCCACTCGCAACACTGTTGCGCTACTGGGCGACTGTTGTTAATAGTGTTGCGAGTGGGCCACGATAGCCATACTCGGTGGTTCGACTCCACCTTTTTAAAAATAAAAATATCTTTAAGTTAATTGGCGATTGGAAAAATGCATATATACAAATAATAATATACATATATTAAAAATATTAAATTATTATATTAATATGTAAACTGTTAAATATCGTATGTTCAGGGTGAACAAAGTGAAGTGAAGGGTGAATTATCAAAAAGTTTTCGTTGGGAACACTGAGCAATTAGCGGCAATGATGACACTAACTAACTTGCACATTACTTCGGTAATCTATCTAACAATGGAGATTTTATACAGTCATAACGATAAATATGATGAAATGATAAATAAATCAGTAGTTGTGTATTTAACTCTTTATTTTTTCTTTATATTTTTGATTACACAGATTTTAGTGACATTAAATTACATATTTGACACCGAAGTGTATTATTTTCTTGGCGTATATAAATACAATAATGCAATTTTTCCCAAACGCCAATTATTTAAACATATTTTTATATAAAAATATGTTTAAATAAAAATATGTTTAAATAATTGGCGTTTGGGAAAAATTGCATTATTGTATTTATATACGCCAAGAAAATAATACACAATAATACAATTTTTCCCAAACGCCAATTATTTAAACATATTTTTATATAAAAATATGTTTAAATAAAAATATGTTTAAATAATTGGCGTTTGGGAAAAATTGCATTATTGTATTAAATTACATATTTTACATTTTTACACACTTTTAGAGAAAAAAAAACTACAGTTACTGTATACATTTGCCAATAAATGTATACATTCGCATCGCATTTTAGTTAAAGTGCTAACTATGCAGAATGATGTTTACTAATACTAGTAAAAATATACATCTACTAGTAAAGGCATACATTTACTGCCATCGCTTAGATAAAGTGTAATACATATTGAGATTGTATTATGATTAGTAGGTAAATCAAATATGAAAAGGAAATAATGACATTATGTATGTATACATTTTTATTTTTATTCAAGTAAGTAAAGAGTTCTATATGTCCAGATATATGTATGTTCACACAGTATATACATATAGGCACATATGTATATGTATTTATTATTGTATTTTTTCTAGTTCAATTCTGTTGAGGTAGCCAAATAGTTTTCTTATTTCCTTTTCATATTTGATTTACCTACTAACCATAGTACATAATACAATCTCAATATGTATTACACTTTATCTAAGCGATGGCAGTAAGTGTATGTCTGGTATGTCTTTACTAGTAGATGTATACCTTTATTAGTATTAGTATTAGTAAACATCGTTCTGCATAGTTAGCACTTTAACTAAAATGCGATGCGAATGTATACTGTATTTACAGGCAAATATATACAGTAACTGTAGTTTATACTTTTACTGTAACATATATATTTTTAATCACTATACTATTTAAATTGCTGACATTTTAGTTGAAAATAATACGATTGAATAGTATCGAAACGTAAAATACAAAAAAAATTATAAAACCGACGGTCATTGCCCAATAAAATTGGGAAAAAATTAAATCAAACACGGTCAAAGAATAGGACAAGATAGAATATAGTAGCTACTGAATAGAAATCATTAAAATTAATCTGAAGCTATCAGTGTGTATAGCAGCCTTGTTTTATACCAAAAAGAAGGAGGTAGACAGCAATAATAATGCATTCAAATATCAAGTGCTCTACATAGATCGAAAAATGTATTATCCTTTGTTTCAACGTAACACTTATGTGTTGCACAGTGAAATAATCTACACAAATGCGCGTAAAATGATGGCTTAATAGTTTTACACTCTATCAGTATTGAGTGTAGATGCTTTTAAAGATGGGGGACAATTCGAACCCGTGGTAAACGGTAAGAGAATTATTTTTTCAATTACGATATTAAATAGCTAAGTGAGGGGATTTAGTATTTAGAATTGGTGTACGTTTCTAGAATTTCTGGATTAATGTGATCGTAAATACCAGATAGTACATTCTTAATATTAAATATTTAATATTAATCTCTCTATTGTATCTGAACAGCATTACATATGGTAGTCACACTTATAGGATACAGAATTGAACAAAATGCAAACTTATTAAATTAGCATTTTAATATACAGCATGTCCATCCAGTATATTAGAAGAGGCTAGCACCTTTACACAACAGTCAACAAACAAATTCACATTGGAAACTTATTAGCCGATGATAGCACTAAAATGCAAAACAGTGGCCAGATGTACAAAGCGTTTATTTGATGCTACGAAATACATCTTCATTATTTCAAGTAGAACATGTATATATTTTTTTTTTTTGTCAGGGGAAATGCTTTATGCACACCATGTGCTTTGGTCAATCACAACATGGCGTGTGGGACTCTCACCCACTAAAACCCCTCAGTGCCCTCTGTAGTATCCGGAACCATCAAGTGATATTACATCAGATACTACCGGCATGCCCACTTCATCGTCCTTTACTTTTTCTTATTACCTTACTCAACAATTATTATATTTATTTACTTATAGGCGTGTGCTAATATCTACTCCTGCCTGTCGTTCTCGCTCTTCCTTTTCCTTCGACTGCATAATTATTACAATCACTTTATGTATGGCATTCCATATTTCCACACTGTTCGTCATAAGTTCTATTATATTATATTTGTCCACCGTAATACCTAGAGTATTATGAAGTACTCCACGAGTCTCATTCCACCTCGGACATTCAAACAATGTATGTTCGGCAGTATCCGTTGCTCCGCAGTAAGCACATACATCTGTGATGTCATTGCCGAATCTCGCGGCGTATGCTCTAAAAGTACCGTGTCCCGTTAAAGCCTGAGTAAGGTAATAGTCCAATCTGCGATGTGTGCAATTAATCCACATTTTTATATCGCTGATCAGTGTTTTCGTCCATTGTGCCTTGTCAACTTCAGCCACCCATCGATTTTGCCAGTGGTTTAGGGACAGTTCTCGAGCCTCTCTACGCGCATCTTTCCGGTCATGCAAGTATACTCTCTCACGTGCCATAAGATCGATAGGCAAAGTGCCAGTTATTACCTGAAGCGCAATAGCAGATGCTGTTTTGTAGGCAGATGAGATTCGTAGGAGCATGTTGCGTTGCGATCTCACTAATAATTCCAGGTTTTTTTGAACATCCAGTGCGTGTACCCACACCGGGGCTCCGTACAGTATAATATTATGCAACGCGCCACACAGAACTGCTCTCTTAGCACTTGTTGGACCACCTATGTTTGGCATAATTTTCATTATCTTCGCTAGTTTTGCTTCAGCTCGACTTGTAGAATCCAAAAAATGATGTCGGAAGGACCCTCGCTCATCTATCATGATGCCCAAATATCGTATATGTTTTTTTAGTATGCATGCACCATAAACCAATCAAAACACACCCATAAGCGTGCATAATCGGGCCTTTATCGCACGGCGTGCGTATAAAGGTTGCTTGGTAACAGCCAATCCCAAGCGTTTAATAGTCCAGTGAAATGTCAGGAAATGTCAAATGACATATAGGTACATGTCATGTATTGAAATTATTGATTTGATTTCTTCTAATGAAAATTATTGTTGCATTTATACTAAAAAATATCGTATGACACTCGTGCATAATTAGCTTTTAAAGCACTCGTAACGTTAAAGCCACTCCGCTTCGCGTCGTGGCTTTAAACTCGTTACTCGTGCTTTAAAAGCTTGATTATGCACTAGTGTCATAATATACTATTTTGGTACAATCTTCACACCTTCCAAATTGAAAAAAACGTTATTTCTTACTCTTCCTCCTTTAGTCAGGACCGCTTCCGTTTTCTCTGGAGCAAGCTTCAATTTATGATCTTTCATCCAGTTGCTTATTTCCTGTAGGCAAATGTCTGTTTTTCTCATGAGAATATCAGCATCTCGCGCACCAACCACCAACGCAAGATCATCGGCATAAGCAACAGTCATGGCATCCACGGGAAGGTCTAAGTCAAGCACTCCATCATACAGAATATTCCACAGAATAGGTCCCAATACTGAGCCCTGTGGCACTCCTACTCCTACATCCACTACCAGCTCTCGATCTATCTCAATCTTCCTATCTGTCAGATATCTTGAGATTATATTGTAATATATTATGTATATTATAAAATTTTAGAATTCCTTTATCATTCTATGTACATTGATCGCTTTCAATATTCCCTTTACTTATATAAGATCATGTCGGCGGCTTATTTTTTATTTTGCCACAATGTCGACAGCATTAGAAAAATCTGAATATTCAAACATAGCCTACTATTATAAAATTATATATTTATTTATTAAAAAGTTAACACAATCAATGTTTGCCTGTGGAACTTTGGTAATAAGTAATTTTTAACTTTTTATAAAATTGCAGCAAATCTATTGTACTAGAAAAAAGACAACAAAACATTTATCCAAACCCAAAAATTATTTTAAGAATGTATTTGTTTAATTTGGGAAATTAGAATCTAACTTTCCAAATATTTAAATTGAAGGAAACTGAGGTAGAATGAGAACGGAAACCTTAAATTTGAATTATATACAAAGGGTTGTATTTAACAAAATATAGTTGTATTACGTAGGAGCAAAAGCAAACAGGCAGTATGATTGTATATAGCTTTAAGCTGTTCTATTATTACCTACTAAGTTTTCAGCATAAGTTTTCCCGTTGAATGTTCTGAAAAAGATCTATTTTCCGCTGACATACTAGATTGACACATTGCAAGACTATTACTGTATTTTATGCGCTGGTGTACTGAATTCTTACTGATTCCAATAATGAATCACAGTGTAATTCTCGAATTATGATAATAGATGTTTCTAGGTAAATGTTTAGAATAGACTTTATAATTAAAATAAGTCTTTCATTTGCGTTATAAATATGTTCATACTTTTGACAACAGCGATAGAGTGCAAGCCCACTAAAATAATGTTAAGTCAAATAGTTTTTAAGATGTACATACATACCTCATATAAGCAGAGATGTAGCAGAAATGCACTAAGTTTTAAAAGCTAGTTATTATTACTAGTTATCAGATCTGAAGATAAAAAAAATGTATATATGAATTTTAATCTTATGATATATTAGTATTATGATAGCATAAGTAGGTATTTAAACTTAAAGTAAATGTGTTGTTTTTCAGCTACAATTAGTTTTGCTCTTGTTTTTAGGACCAATTCTAATCTCTAGTTTATGGTAACAAATAAATATAGCCTTTCAGCAACAAGAGTGCACTAGATTGAGTCAACGTACAACTTGCGTAAATTGCTTTATAACGTTTTTCCAGATGAGTTATTTTCGTATTTGCTATAAAATAAGGTTTCTTTGCGAAATTAACACCGTTCCGTTTTGTTGTTTTTTTTTTGCAAGTATAAATACAAAATTATATAAATTTAAAAGTGCAACTTTTTGGTGAAGCTGTGCAGAATTATTATAGAAATGCAACAACATTATTGAAGTTTAAAATAGTTGTAATTTTATCAACACTATTAATAGTCGGATATTTTTGTTGTTTCTTCTATTGTGCAGCAGATATTGTTAACTTCCAATAAAGTTTGACTACCGATAGAAAAAATGGTGAAAATAATTTTGCTTTACAAAATATATTTTGCGAAATACTGTTTAAATCACGTCAATTCTGATGATTCTAGACTACTTTTAATAATTACGAATTATCATACCTATTAAAAAAACAAAATTAAATAATATAATACATATTATATATTTAATAATAACACAAATCTCTTTGTTATATTATTTTAGTTTCAATTTTATTTGTTCTGTAAGGAAGGAAGGAAAGTAATATATGTAAAACATTTTTTAAATTTTCGTTGATTCCGAAATATATTATTTCAGAATATATTATTACTAAAAAATTATAATTATAAACAGATTAACTAACTAAATTATATTAACTACATAACGCCGGCGCATCCACCATTATATAAAATCTTTAAAAAGTTGTTAGAAATAAAATAGTCGTACTTGTACCGTCGTAACGAATAGAATCGAATTGTTATTCATTGCACGTCTTGATTCCGCTGTATAGTATTTCTTTCATACAGTGCGGTTCTAAAGTGCCCGCCCCTCTCCTCCTTCCCTTCCTTCCCCTCCTTCCCCCCGCTAACTTATGATCGGTTTAATAGTGAGCTGCCAGTTTTGGGTAATTAATATAAAATAAAATACAAATAAGATACATTCTTGAAGTAAACTTTCTATTTAGTTTCAACGATTGACGGCAGGGGGCGATATAGTATCAAAATTTTAAATGAAATGGGGGTCTAGCAACACCTCATTTCAAGCGGCTGACTGAGTATGGTATCATGCCAAAATTTCATACAATTTTATCCACTCATAAGAAAATAGTAATAGAACAACATTTTATTTTACTATACATGTGTTTGTAGTTCATTGCTTAACATAAATTCAGCAGTCTTAGGTAGCTATGAATTGTAAAACATGTGTCTCTTATTAGGCCTATACTACCTTATAGATGTCATAATATAGAGTTTTATTGAAACAAGTGTCATAACCAGCAATAATAAATGTCAATATTCCTTGTTACTTTGAATGACGTATCATTAATTTAAGGTTTAGCGTCTATGGCTGCCTGGGACGTAATGACATTTTTCTACTTCCATACTATAATAGTATTATTAGATATGCTGAACCTGTACTTTAATGATGTCCATTACCGCAGATAGCAAAAATAGTTTGAATCAAGTTGAAATGAACGTTGCCATGACAGCGGTTGCTTGTATCCAACTTGAATTGAGCATCCTACTTTACACGTGTCAAGCTTAAAGTATACTTACTTTGCAAGCTCATGGTAAACTTGCGCCGAACGTTTTACGCATTACCGACTCGATATTTAAGCTTATATTAAACTTGGCTCATCTTTGCTGCGTAAGCGATTGCAGTATGCTAGAATTTCAAGCGTAGAATAAGCTTGATTTAAACTAACCACGTTAAGCTGGATAAACAAGTGAAAATCGAATCAAAATGCAGCTTGCTGTAAGCTTACGTGCTTTCTGGGACGAGACAAATTTTCATTATGATACACGTTTACTTATATCCAATAGGAATACAGATTTTTCATTACGATACAAGTTTATACCCAAAGGAATGCGACATTCCAATATTCAATATGGTCGCGACTACATATCTGACATATAAAAATTAATTAAACTTGACAGTTCTCTGTATCTATTTAAATATAGTAAAAATTAAAGAAATGCGTATGATATTATGGAGTCGTAGAAAAAATAGTGTATGCAACTCGCGTTTAATGGCTATTAAGACCCGTATTTACTACAAAACTCGGCTTCGCCTCGTATTGTAATTTTCATACTCGTGTCTTAATAGCTATCATTAAATGCTTATTGCATAATATACTACTTGAATTCATGTTATAAACGCTTGACGCTTGCATCATTTAAATATGTCATCGCTGTCACCTTAAACGCCAAGTTTATGAAGAGTTACGTTTAAAAATAGTACATGTTTACAAAAATATTGACATTGAGACCTTTAGAAAAGTGCGGAAAGAAACACTAAATAGGATGCTTTTGTCTCAAGAAGAAGAGCATCTAATCGTATTAAAAAATAATAAAATATTAACTGCAACTTATAATTTTTTAGTCGACAAAATTTTGTAAAACAGTAGCGTTATAGGTACTCGAGCAAATTATCAGAAAATTGACATTTATTATGACTGATTATGGCACTTATGTGAATAAAATTCTATTTTATGACATTTATAAGGTAGTATAGGCCGAATAAGAGACACACATTTTATAATTCATAGCTACCTAAGACTTTTTGAGTTTATGTTAAGCAGTTAACCGAAAACAAAATATATAATGAAATAAAATTTTGTTCTATTACTATGTTTATATGAGTGGATAAGATTTTATAAAATTTTGGCCTATTATACTCGGTCAGCCGTTTAAAATGAGGCGTCACCTGACCAGCTATTCCATTTAAAATGTTGATACTATATCGCCCCCTGTCGCCAATCTTTGAAACTAAGTAGACATTTTATTTCAAGAATGTAGTTCATAAATTAACGAAAGGGACGGGAGAGGGGGAAGCCGCACTGTATATTTTTGGCAACTTAAGAATAAATGTTAAAACAAAAATGTTAAAACTGTCATTTTAAACATTGGCAAGGACACTATAAAATATTAATGATAGCACGCAACTTAACACCTATTTTGCATATAGTTGTATATATACTCTGTTCCTCTTGACAACGTTTTATTGCTTGTTATTAATAAGAAGAGTTTTAAATGACGAATCACGTATCTCTTAGTTATACGTGTAATATATTTTATGATAAATATGTATACCTATAGATAATACACCCTAGAAAACTTATGTTATTGTAACTACTCGTCAGCATAAGTATAAGAGAAAAACATACACTATGCAAAAATTAGTTTGTGTAATTTGTTTTTTATTGTTTCCTTCTGCTACTAAGTGCTGATATGCTGAACGATATTGTATAATTTTCACAATAGTGATACATTATTATAAAAGCCGTTAGCATCACTGTTGATAGCTATCGATCAACGTACTTAGTAGTAAAAATAGATGACGGTTGTCAACAATTCAATACTTTATTAAAATGATAAAAGCAATTACAATAATAAACATATTTGTGGTATATTTTAGTTCTTATCCGTTTAATTTCGTAATAAATGCATACAATAAATATATTTTTGCGGTAGTTTCATAATTTCTCTGTTTTAAACAATATTTAAATCGGAAGAAAGCTGAAAGAAGAAAGCGGAAAGTAATATCATAACTGAGTACCTATGGAGAAAAAAATCGAAGGACATTAATTTCTTGTGGTCTTTAATATTACAGTTCCTAACACTTTTATGCACTTAATAAATTGCATACAAAAAATCTCAAATTCTAGATACCGGTACCGAATATTTATAATATGTAATATATATTGTAAATCCGCGCCCTTCGCTCCTGTTCCTCTTTTCATTATACTTTCGTATTTTTAGATTAATATTTACAAAACGTTAAAAAACTACATATCGGTCATATGTATAGATGTTGTAAACACACAAGTTTTATGATTACAAACGTACCTATTTGTGGACAATTAAATTGTTGAATGTAATAGATATAACATATATGTCAAAATATAAGAGGATAATAAATATTGAATGTTAAAAGTTAAATGTTAAATATATTTGTTTGTGTAGGCATTGCATATTCCTCTAACCCACATAATGTTGTTCTTATTTTTTTTTGTAATACTGCAGTGCATTTTATGTCGTATTATTTTTCATACAACAGTGCTGGCAATATGTATATACCGTGTGGCTGCGAGCAAACTGAATGATGCGGGAGGTGCGTACACCCCACCCATATCAGTTTGATCCCCTTTCGTAACAGAGCATTGGTCAGAGCTGGTGATAGAATTCAGTTTAATCGTGTAATCTTATCAGTAGTAGAATGTATTTTGATACGTTACACAAAATTATTTTACGAATATTCTATTTATTTTTGGAATGAACGTTAATTTTTTAAAATCTAGCATTCTATTGTCTTTTTAATATATTTACTCAAATAAATTTAGTAATGTAATATGTTATTTTAGTGAGTTTTCCATTTTCGACCATTATACTATTTTTCTTTAATTTTGATTTTCATCATTCACTATAATTCTGACATTTCAATGAATGAAATTAAAATGCCATTTTACTTTTATTACATATCTGCTATCATAATTTTTTGACGTTGTAACTGGTTATTCCTTCATGCATTTACGGTATGTAATGCACACACAGTCCAATCATGTGATAGGGGTATACTCGTAGATGATGGTGGGGAATTATAACTGCGCGGTACCAGCGTTTAGTTACCTGGCTTCCAGGCTGTATATATGTAGTACATGTTAAAATTTAACTAACCATTTGAGTCCAACATACATTAAATTTATAGTTAAAAGAGAATTCCAGCGTCCGCAAATTTCTTCTCTCACAAGCTTAAGCTGTTACGTTACAGATTAATTTTTAAAAGCCAAATCCATTAATTATAATCGCACAAAAAATTATTATGGGAATATGCAGTATTTTGGTGTTACATATTCATAATATTATATGTTCGTTCAATTTGAACTCCTGTTATAACATTCTACCTGTCTTCGTTTTAATAGAGTAGACTATAATATTTCCGTTAACTGTAAATTTACGTTTAAGTAGATATAAGATACATATGGTTAGAGATCCTAGTTATATTGTATTTTATCACCTCCCCTTATCTTGTTTATTATACTGTCCAAATATATGTTCTTAAAAGTTTCGTGTAGTATATTTCATTTAATACCTCAATACCTGTTAAATAAAGTCTGTCGGAACAAAATATCGAAAATCGACATCAATTTTTATTGTTAAAAGGGCACCTTTTGACAACCACTGACACATTACGTACAGGAACATGCATCGAGTGATACATCTTTGAAAAGATAATTTGGTTCTAAGAATGGCAGTGGTTTATCTATCTAAATTTATCAGTGCACATTCCGAAATTGAAAAATAAATATTTTTAAAATGTTTCTGTTGTCTAGAACATCTCAGCCTAGTTTTTTTCTAGTCGTAGCTTTGACCCTGTATTCTGCTCTAAGTATTGGTGCAACCAAATATAGGTGCAGCAAAAGCTTTTACTTTGTTATGTTAGAAATTAAATCATCCATACAGATAAAAATATCTCACCACGTCTTTATTACATTTAAAATCTTATTTATCACATAACAGTTAAATTCAGCTATATAACATTTCTTCTATTAAAATATTATTTATAATTATTATTATGGGAATATACTGTAGATTCTAACCGATTATGGCCACTGGCCGAAACATGTCCTAGAAGTCCTAGGGTTAGTGTAAAATCCCAGAAGTAGTTTTTTTGAAATTTTGTATGAATGTATAGTTAAAAATTGTAATTGATAATGATATTCATTTTTTTATTTTCTATTTCCGATTTGACCAAAAATACTACAGAACACTTACTTCAGATCATTTGGTCTATTTTTATATACTTGACATTTCAAGTGACGCCACGAGAAAAAATCAAGTGGCTATAAAAGTCTGGAGAACGGCCATTCAATTGCTCCTCTGCGTTTTACCCAGCGTGCAGGAAATACCTCGTCCAAATAATCCCGAACACTATATGCAAAATGTGGTGGAGCCCCATCTCGTTGGAACAATTCGAACGATGGATTCATTTGATAAATTAAGCCTATTTGAATTTGGAAATAGCGCTGTATTTGCTGGTACGATATCGTTTCGCATTAAATTTAAATAGCTATTACCATTTCAATTTTCTCTTATGATAAAAGGGCATATTATTTGATTTCCCAGAACATTAGCCCATACATTCACTTTTTGTAGGTGTTGCGTGTATGGACTTATTCTTCTATCCGGGGAGGATTTTCTGTCAAGCAGTAATGATCCTATGTACATATGTGCCTGTTGACCGTCCCATTGAGACTAAACGTTGCTACTAAATTTAGTTGTTCTGTGATTAATAGAAATTAATTAAAAACATTAATCACAACATTAAAATAGGAGTGGCCAAATGTCTATCTGACAGAACAAAAAGCATCTGCTCAAATGAAAAGGATAGAGAAGAAGAACTGAAGAACGTAGCTAATACACCAACGTTGAATGGATATACAGACAAGACGTTGACAAAAACAAGAGAGAATAAAGTAGCGCAAGAACAACAACGCAACTTGTGCATTACAGTAATATCGTATATCAAAGGCCTATCGGGAATAAAATACGAAGAATATAGGCAACAACTACGGAATCCGAATAGCCATGAAAGCAAGTAATACCATCAGATCTTCACTAACAAGGACAAAATCACACAATAAAATCCAATAACAAAAGACTATATACAAAATACCATGTGAATGTAGAAGAAAATACATTGGAGAAACAGGCAGACTCATACAAGTCAGGATCAACGAACACAAAAAAATGGTCTATGAGGTATACTATGAGAAATAGAAAAATCACGCTTAGCTCAACATATACCTGGAAAGAAGAACTTGAGATCGCATGGAACAACGCAGTGATCCTGGGAAAGGAGGACAATCAAACAAAACGAAAACTGACAGAAACAGCATATATGACCACAGCACCTAATGCCACTAGCACACCAAGCCTTGGGATCAAAGATGCATGGTTACCAATACTCAAAGACCGCTTACTGAATCGCATACCATAACAAACAAGCTCCAGAAACGACAAACATCACGCGAAATTTCAGAGGAATTTCCGCATTCACACTGACCGAACGAAATACCATGGAACCGGTCAATTTTAAGGAATCCCCCTACAGACGCACGAAAGGTGGGTCTGGACATTTTCACTAATATGTATAAGGAGACATGCACCTTCAAAATAGCATAGTACCAAAGGGTAGTAAGGGAATCAATAAACGAACTAGTGACAAACAACACTGAAGATGGTGGTAGACACTTCAACGAAACGTCGGATTATCCTTATCGAACAGACGATGGAAATAGGCCAAACAACCTTTCAATTAATCATCCATCCTCAACAACTTCTTGTCGTGAATTAATGGTGTCATGTTTTCATAAAAATGTAGCCTGCGATCTTAATTGTCTTCCAAGAATTCATGACGATGTAGATGTTATACGGTTTTAGTTGCGCAGATTGGAAGATTTTATAGGCAGATTTTTGTGAAATGTTATGAATTATCCCAATTCCCATGCCGCCAAATGACTACTTTCTTGTATTAAAAGTAAAACATTCAAACTAGTGTCTTCATCGATGAGTGTTCTTGAACGTTCAGATTTCGGCAAATCCTTTCTTTAGCGAAATGCTTCGTATTTCTAAATTGTTTGGCACTCTCTACTTTTTCAGATTTGGCGAATGTATTGAATACAACGCGAACTTTATCAAAAGACCGTGGACGATCACCGTATCCACGCATTATCAAAATTTGAACTCGTTCAAATTCTGTAAGTCTTAATGCCATTTTAAAAATTCATAATTAGTCAATATAACTAAAAGATACCGATACTTATAAATTTCCACAACAATTAGTAGGAGAGTAAAATGCTTACTTTCAAACATAACTTGATTTTACATTACTTTTTTTAATTTTTGTTTTTCTTTAAGATAAAGCAAATACTTTAACATTTCTGAAGGTAGTTCTTTATTCTCTTTGCGAAATTGCAAAAATATATAGAGTGTTCCATTTAAAAATATATAGCAGAAAGTATTTCCGGTCAAATCGGAAATAGAAAATAAATATAAATGTCATAGACATAGTCAGTGTCATACTTGCGAATTACAATTCGCAAGTTTCAACTATACACCCGTACAAAATTTCAAAAAAATTACTTCTGGAATAACAAAGTTACGCGATCGTTGTGGGACTTCGAATTTAATATACAAGGAATATTAAGCGCGGTAAGGATTAAGAATTTTTATTTTTAATTTTGAACAAAAATATGTAATAACACGAATGCTTTAAATATACCTTTCATAGAACCAAACAAATTACTTGTGTAACACACGGGACTTATATCTGATCTAACATGCCGAAAATGTCAGGACCACTTAATCATATATGTATATGTTCTACATACATACTATGCAGTTGCGAAGCAGTCAATAGCATTAGGGATCAAACCATTGGTGTTAAAAGGTTGCAGCTTACAGATGTATAATATTATAATTATTCAGTTTTAAACTACCTTTTCTTCTTTTAGAATTGTATTCATAAACAAATTGCATTTTCAAATTTTTACCTGCCGCAGATAGATAAGAAGACTAAACGCTACATATGCAGACGTTAAAAAATTGACTAGTCAGTCATGATATTACCGAAACGAGCAAGCTATAAATAAAGCTATGGCTATTATATATCTCCAAGGAGAAATCTTTCATACATACACAGATTGACGCATAGTCGGAGAATAATCGTTTAATTAAAGAGGTTCCATGCCTTGGTACCATCAATACGTCTTTAAATCGAGTGTTGATTTTATGTAATTTTATTGTATAAATAAAATTACATGAATAATAAAATGAACGAAGTGACTCAAGTAACCATTGAAATGTTTTATACAATAATCTATAAAATTATGCATGTAATTTAGTTTCTTTCTTTATATTATGGATATTTCCTTTTATGGACGAATCAATTAACAAGTCTAAAAATACTGTATATTTTCAGAAATAAAATGAATATTTTTGTTAAACATGTCCTAAGTCGTTTATTATTGACCCGCTAATCTATAACTGAATATTAATATTATGCTAATTATTTATTTATCATTCTAATAAAAAATTATTCTAAACAAAAATCGCCTTATTGCAAACTTCCTACCAAATTAACCGTTTGCTACCAAACTATACCATTTTAAATTGTTACATGAGTTGCCTAATGAAAAAAAGATTTGGCAAGTAAAGCAACTGTCAGTGTCACCTATTTTTAGGTTAAAACAATGCGTCTTGATTATCAGTTTATTTACATTTAATATAAAGCCTAAAAATATTTTTTTCTTCTTTTAGTATGTAAATTCAAAACGATAGAAATTCACAGACAATATGAATTTAGAATTACCTAATTCTTATAGTAACGGTTTGCTTTATGCAGGTTTTAATCAAGATCAAGGTATTTTAATATTTGTTGTTACTGATATAATGCTTATGCGCTGTTATTTTTATAGGATGTTTTGCCTGCGCCACAACAACCGGCTATAGAATATACAATTGTGATCCTCTAAAAGAAAAACAACGACAAGATTTTGAAAATGGTGGTTTAAGTTATATTGAAATGCTCTTTAAGTGTAATTATTTAGCATTAGTTGGTGGTGGAGAAAGACCATTATACTCTCCAAATGATGTAGTAATTTGGGATGATTTAAACAAAACTACCCCAATAAATTTAAAGTTCAAAGATCCAGTTTTAGCAGTCCGTTTAAGACGAGACAGGATTGTTGTAGTTCTTGGTAAATAACGTATAGGTATAAAAGTTTAATGTAGAAAATTTAATTATTATTTTTTTAGATACAATGATAAAAGTGTATACTTTCACGCATAAACCGCAACAAATTCATGTGTTCGAAACATGTCCTAATCCTAAGGGACTTTGTGTTCTATGTCCAAACAGTAATAATTCGTTGCTTGCATTTCCAAGCAGAAAAACTGGACATGTTCAATTGGTAGATCTAGCAAACACAGAAAGACCAGCACTTACAATTTCTGCACATGAAGCAAATGTTAGTTGTGTTGCACTGAATCTACAAGGAACACGTTTAGCAACAGCTAGTGAGAAAGGTACTTTAATAAGAGTTTTTGATACAATACAAGGACAGAAGATAGCTGAGTTACGAAGAGGTGCAAATCAGGTAGGTCTTATTGAATTTACTTATATATCCATTTGTAATATTTTGAGATGTACGACAAGATATAGCTTATGCTTAACTTCCTTATTTTAAAATTATGATTGAATTAAAAATTATGCCAACAATATTGTTAACAATTGTATATAATCGTATGCAGAACATTTGAAGAGGCAATCATAATTAACAAATTGTAGTTGGACAGAATTTTTCATATTTTCATCAAATTACAGTTCATAAAGTTATGTGATAGGTTGAATTAGGTGATGTATGCATCCTTATATGCATTCAGTATTGTAAAGCATTCCTTGCAACGAATCTCTTGCACAGACATAATCCTACTGACTACTGATTACAACTAATATAGCTTGAATTTGTTGAAAACTTCAGAAACTGCTTAGAAATAAACAACAAATTGAATGTGAAATATCATTGTTCTAATATATAGCAAACCTGAATATGATGTGTTATCAAATCAGTATTTTATTATATCAAAATTTTGTATTTTGTTCATTTAAATTAACTACGCAGATTCTTGTCGACCATATTTGATAAAATTTCGAGATCTACGCATCTACGCGTGTTATAAGAACTACTAACACAATCATTAATGAAGAACTATACAATTGTAAACAGTGACCACTGAATCGATTGATATATTCAAATCCCTGAAAAGTCGATTGATTTCACAAATATCTCTCTTATTGAGCATTCGTCTATTTAATCATTAGCTGAACGATTTAAAATTGTCCTACTATGATTTTTGGAAAAATATTATATTCTGCTCGATTACCGCATCCTGTGTTTAACTGATAAACTTTGATGGTACTTGAAGTGACCTATCAATTTTGCTTTTAAAATATATTTATTCTAAATTAAAAAATTATAAATTCACGCTAATGACTCCACGAAACTCTAACTGAGGTAAGGAATAAAGATGTAGATTCCAAAAATGAAAATACAGTAGAACCTCGATTATCCGTGTGCGGATTAACCGTGCTGCGGAGTAACCGTGTTAGCAAACAGCTTTAATTATTCGGGTTTCAATTATCCGTGCAGAAGGCGAATTAGTACAAACGGTGCACGTTAATTCGCCGTACCATCATCGTATACATCGTACAACTTATACTGCTTTCCACGTTAACGCCTTGAATCGTTTTGCATTACCTCCTACAATTTTAACTTTTTCTAAATAATTTTTCATCAAAAACGTCTGTAGTTCCCTATCTTCAAATTTGTCGCTGGAAGTTTTTCGAAATCTAAACTTTCTTCGATTCAATTGTCAATGAAAGTTGAAGAAGCATTCCGATCGACTCGTATTAATTTACGTAAGTAGTCATAATAATTAGTAAACCAACTTTTTTGACTAAAATAAGTAGGTGCGGATTAACCGTGCTTTTCGATTTTCCGGGCTTGGTTCAGTCCCGACCAGCACGGATAATCGAGGTTCTACTGTAATTTGATTCTTTTATTTAATGCCAAATTTTCACCGAGAGATTGTCGGCTTCTTCAGTGCGTTAAAATTTAAATCACTAGAACCTCATTCAAATGTTACAAATAAAGCGTACAAACATAGTAGACATGATATTTCGAACAGCTGTTCGAAATATCAAATAATAATATTAATAATATTAAATAAAAGAATCAAATTATTTTCGTTTTTGGAATCTACATCTTTATTCTTTACCTCAGTTAGATTTTCGTCATTAGCGTGAATTTATGTTTTTTTAGTTACGTGTACTCCGATACTTCCCTTTTACTTTATTCTAAATGTTAATATGTTTCGACATATTCTGACTGACAATATTGAGTCATATATAAACCGTAATTTGAATATTAAAGCTTAGTATTGCGCTCTAATTATTCCAGTAGAAAAACAAAGCATTATCGATATTTCTAGTGAGCTTTATGTAGTTTACCTACTACACATTGCCAAATATTAATTAATACCACGCTGACAGTTTAATTAGATTATGAACTAAAATATCTAGAATACAAAAAAAAAACTGTTAAATAATATTTAATTATTAAGTTTTCCTTAAATTTTTCAAATACAAAATCTCTACATTGTGCGAGAAACTAAATTAAAATCTTTTAAATTAATTATAAAGTAATTATATCTCATAGTGGGTGTGTACTCTCACCTTCACAGTTGGATGAAATTAAACAATTTAATTAACCAAAAAAGAAATGAAAATAAGGAGTGAATACGTTTTTTTTTCTGCGTGATAAATTGTAAGTAACCTTGGGAAGCATTCATATGTCCAAAGCACGTGAAACAGAAATGACAACAAAGCTACGATCTTTTAAACAATAAAAGGTCAAACTTTTCCAGACTCACCCTAATAAAATGTAAAGAGGTTTCTGAACTTAGATAAATTAAGTATATTATTTTTATTGACTACACCAACTGTTCGTACATTATTTATCTTTCTAAGATAATTAAGGATATTTTTGTTTTGGTTTGAATATGTTATTTATTGTTGTTATCCAGAAAATGATAACATTTGTCGGTTTTGCCCATAATTACTTCGCGTATGTTGTGTTCGGTGTAAAGTGTTTCTTATGTAGTATTGAAGTAGACATGTGGCCCTTTACTTGCTGAATATAGATATGTACGTAATATACAATTACGTACAATAAATAGGAAGGAGTTTTGAATATGGACCACATTTTTCTTTTAAAATCGAACGATCATTATGAATTAAATATTCATTACATTTGATTTTTAATTCCTGATATATGTTATACAGGATTGTTATGTGTTAATAATACAACCAGACAAGCAACTAAAAATGCGTCCGCACGCATTACATTGGCCAATCTGATAGTAAATATCTCGCTTTAAGCGGGCTACTCCAGGTCGGGTTGTATAATTTAGAATGACACAAACGTTCCTATTCTTCAATACAGGGTGACTGATAATGAAACGGTCATACTTTACAGCGTGTTAGTAGAGATCATTTGCAATATACAGATTGAATCTCTGGTAACCAAATGGGTGGGGAAGCGGTCGACTCCCACTACCATTGTAGAAAACATATTCATGGATATACATAACGATACGCTCGTATATATGTCATCAGTCTGTCACCTGTCAGTTTCTCTATTAGCATATTAATGTAATAATGCCGAAATACACAGAGCAAGAAAAACTTCAATTGCTAAAATGGCATTATGCTGGTAATAGTTTCCAGCAGGTCCGCGATTTATTTAAATATCCAGATAGGTCTATTCCGTCAGTATCCACGATTTTTGACTTACTTAGAAAATTTGAACGTACTGGCATGGTAAAAAATTTAAAAAAAAGCTATCCCACACGCAAAATATCTGCGGATACATTGCTATTGGTATGTGCGTCGATTGAAAATAATTCAAATTTATCGCTACGACAGATTGCAAATGATGTGGGAACATCAACATCATCTGTTAGTCGCATTTTAAAAAGTAATGCGTACAGCAGTTTTAAGGTGTCTAAGCATCAGCAATTATTTCACGACGATGCATTTAGACGAATGGAATTTTGCGAGAGGTTGATGGAAATGGTGAATCTCAACGATGATTTTTTAAATAATATTTTATTTACGGATGAGTCATCATTTCCCATTGTAAGATCCCACAACCCGTCAATAGTTAGGTATTGGGCTAGAAGAAATGAATTTCGCAGTGTAAGCACGCGTACCCAGTATCAACAGAAAGTAAATGTATGGGCTGGGTTGTTAAATAATCGGGTTATAGGTCCCATATTTATCAATGGCAATTTAACTAGCGCTAGTTATTTAGCTCTATTGGAAAATGAAGTTTTGCCGATCATAGAACAACTACCGGACATTAACCATCAAAGAATTTACTTTCAACAAGATGGTTGCCCAGCCCACAACGCTGCAGTCACTCGGGCTTTTTGAATCGTGTATTTCAAAATCGTTGGATTGGAACCTATTCGCAAGAAATATCGTGGCCACCCCGTTCGCCCGATTTGTCTCCCTTAGATTTTTTTTTATTGGGGATATTTAAAGGAGTCCATTTACGCGCACGCAGATATCAGACCAAATACCATAGAGGAATTAAAAAATGCTATTACAAATACTTCTAATAATATCACACCAGAAAGGCTGTATAATGTAAAAACTAACTTTTACAATAGATTAGGGTTTTGTTTATTTAAGGGAGGCGGTATTTTTGAACCATTTATTTAATTTATACCTATGTAATTTTCTATAATTAGGTCAAGTAATAAATAAACAGAATGTTTTTTCCTAATTTTTTTATTTTACTATGACTGAGCATTACAGGCTTAACCTTCGCCAATGCTCGGCCTCATCACCCATCAATGTACAATAATCAGGTGTACATCTGATTATTTATTTATTTAATTTCTTTTTCTTGAATCCTGACTAATTATTTTTATTTGCCAGAGGAAGGTCTTTATTCTATTTTTGAGAATTCGCTATCTTTAACTTATTATTCGATTATTGAGCATAATCGTTATTTCATCGAAGAATAGTTTTTATTTTCTCTCGTAGCATATTATTTTCTTTAACATAATTGCGTAAAATGCCTGGCTACTTAATCATATTTGGATTAACCTTAAATTATTATTCATTGATTGTGAATTGAAATTGGCTGACGCATATGTCGAAGTTCTACTGTCACTGTCAACTGGTCACACGTCTATATCGGTGTCTGCCGAGAAAATGGTGGGGAAACATGGCTGCGTTCTCCTGTCATTCGGTTACCACAGATTCTACCTGTACATATATAGCGCAGTTTGTCTTCTCCGAAAGTCATCCGTTTTCGGGATATTGCGGTTTTTTTTCTGTTTTTCTTCGAAGTTCACTACTTACTCTCACTCAAACTTAAAATTTACGAAAATAATGGAACTTTTTGTCAATTTTTCAGTTTGTCTGGCTAAAGGAGACATCTCAACACACAATATCTATCGGTGACAATTACGTTAAATACTTGGACAAATTAAAAGAAAAAAAACTTCCGCTTTTGATGAAACTGTAGACACAATCGCTAATTTGTCCAAGTATTTAATGTAATTGTCACCGATAATGTGTGTTGGGATGTCTTCTAGCCAGACAAACTAAAAAATTGAGGAAGTTCAATTATTTTCGTAAATTTTAAGTTTGAGTGAGAGTAAGTAGTGAACTTCGAAAAAAACTAAAAAGCCACAATATCTCGAAAACGGATGACTTTTGGATAAGGCAAATGGGACTGTATCTATTGCAAATGATCTCTACTAAAACGCTGTAAAGTATGACCGTTTCATTACCAGTCACCCTGTAAATATTTTCATAGTTGTTAAATACTATAGGTAGCTATGAAACGTCAGTTACCAAATGTTGAGATCGTGAATATGACGTTTAGAGAATTCACTAAATCTCTGAATATATTTGTACAGGCTTGCCGTTATGTTTACATTTTTAATCAATAAATAGTTGTAATGTAAAATTTGTGGCAAGAAATTGTGAAAATGATGCAAAATGGCGATCTCAACTGCGTGCTTGTACATATAATATTAGCGAAGTCAATTTTGCCATCTTTCTTGTACTTTAGTATGCGGTTAAATTACAAGAAATATAGGAAATACGGTTTGGGGTAAAGTTAAGGTAAACGATATACTGCAGAGTCTAAATCCAATCGCTCCATCACCCTAAGTTTATGATTACTCAAATAAATGAAAGAAGTAATAGATTAGCATATCAAAAGAAGAATTCTTACATAAAAATCACTCTATTACAAACAGTTTGCTTAATCCACAGATACTGCCCTATAAACTCTAGTCAATACGATCGCAAAGACCTTTACCGACAAAGAAATTGTTCTGGGTTCATTTATTAACGTAAAGAATACTTTTCATAACATTTCATCATTTGGGTCAAGAACCTTCCATCATCAGATGAATCGAATCGATGTTCAAAAGTAGAATCATATCGACAACAAGGACGAGTCTTGCTGCAAAAAATATAGCGGCTTGTTTAAGTGGGCATTACAGGTGCACTTTGAACCTATCCAACCGCGACGATGGAGGCGCTACTAGATCTCACTCCCTTGCACTTACAGGAGAAGATGTAGGTATTGATAGGCGCCATGAGACGAAACATAGTCTTCAAATCAGGAGACGTCGTAGGACATCTAAAAGTTCTGCAAGAATTAGGAGAGCTGGCTAAAGTAAAAGACCAAATTACAGTAAGATTTGGCTTGAACAAGTAGTTTGAAGTAGTGATTTAAAACCGCCAAGTGTGGGAGTTAAGAAGATTTAAACAACAGCACCCGTCTATATGCTGGTATATGGACAGATCCAAAACAAATAGAGGAGTGGAAATAGGTATCTATCGGTTACGATGCAAGATCTCGATGACACTAGGTACAACCCCATTTATCTTTTAAGCAGGCATATGTGCTATTGAACATTATGCCTAGTAATGTCTCAGAAGACGCTACCAGAGCGCACACATATACATACATCTTCTCAGACAGTTAGACAGCACGAAAGGCTTTAGGAACGTTTAATTTTGAGTCTAACTTAACGTGGGACTGTCTGCTCACACAAAGCTCTGGCTCAAAGAAACGCAGTCACACTGATGCGGGTACCAGATCACTGAGGATGTCAGGGTAATGAGTCTACCAATCGCCTTGTAAAAAAAGACGCATAGTCTCGATTCATTGAACTAGCCAATCGGCGGTTTAACTAAAAATCACACCCACTGTTGAGTATGAGCTTTCAACAATGAGAGACTGAACAAAAAACTTCACACTGAATTACTTTTGTAGCCACCAAGGTGAAATCCCTTCTGGAATAAGAGACGCCTCAGCACCCTTACGGCTTTATTCACCGGTCACGGCCTTCTGAGTTACCATGTCAAGAAAATGGGCAGAGTGGAAAATAATAAATACCGCTTCTGCTCAGAACACAGGAAAACGTCAGAACACATGTGCTACTGTATAGCCCTAGCCCGACAGAAGCATTACTACCTCGAACAGACTCACCTAGAACAAATTGATATTAGAACCACAGCCTCCAAGAAGATACTAAACTTCTTTTGAAGTTTAGAGATTAATTGAGACTAAAAGATTAAGGCAACTTAATACAACTTACAGATCGCAGTGAAGAGAGGCACGGCATATCTGATCGACCCACTAACAATTTAACCGAATCTAACGTGGTTGGGCCATAGAAAAGTACCTTAAATATTTTCTTAACATTTAACGTTCAATGTGCTCTCTTAGAATTTGAAGTTTCTAAATTTCTTTGCGGATATAAATCGACAAACCATAATGCTTCGAGGAAATTTTAGTGTCGTAAAACAATTTTTATGAAAAACTGTTCAATTCACACATTTTCTCCTACTAAAAATAACCATTCCAATTATTTTGTGCAATGATTTTGCTTCTGGAAATGAATCCATAAACGTGTCACTTGTGAAATTCAATTCTATATTTTATCTTATAATTTCTAAATAAGTATTGCTTTTTAATGACATGTGTTAACTATTGTATATATATAAATGTCTAGTATGTCTTTCGTGATAATAATTTTTATACATGTTACTAAAATAAATATATTCTGTTTTAGGCATCGATATACTGCATAAATTTCAACCATACATCCACTTGTTTATGTGTTTCTTCGGACCACGGTACAGTGCATATTTTTGCACTTGACGACCCCAAGTTGAACAAACAATCATCACTGGCAAACGCGACCTTTTTGCCAAAGTACTTTTCCTCAAATTGGTCATTTTGTAAATTCACCGTGCCCAATGGACCACCCTGTATTTGCGCTTTTGGTTCAGACACCAATTCAGTGATAGGTAAGTAATCCATGTCCAAATCAATGAAATATATAATTATAATATACAGAATTTTAAACACGAGCCTAGATGCAAAATGATTGATAACAGTAGGTATAGAGTTAAAATCGTTTCTGTAGGTGTATCATAAAAGCGATGTTTCTTACTATAACAAATCACACAAAATTTATATTGACATAAAAAATATTTAATCGATCAAGCACCACGAAAGCTGTTAATACTCCTGACACCTGCTACCTCGTAACTCGAAACTTAAACTATACACAACATTATGCAAGAAAGATCGCTGCTATTCAAAAGGAAGATCTTTAGATACTAGAGAGAAAAAACAACTGAAAGTGGATATTAACGGAGAAACTCTGGCGTAGTTTCTGGAAACTTTGTTGGGATTTTTATCTGCTATAACATCATTCTAGTAATTGCAGCGATTGGAGTAACTGATAATTTGAAACAACTATTTATATACTTTTCAGGAATAACGTGATTGACGCGAGCGATTGAACTTCGTTGTACTAAATTATAATCGTATATTATGCAACGAGCATTAATGATAGCTATTAAGACACGAGTATGAAAATTACAATACGAGGCGCAGCCGAGTACGAGTGTCTTAATATCCATTAAATGCGAGTTGTATACACTATTTTTTCTACGATCCCATAATATCATACCTATTTCTTTAATTTTTACTATATTTAAATAGATACAGAGAACTGTCAAGTTTAATTAATTTTTATATGTCAGATATGTAGTCGCGACCATATTGAATATTGGAATGTTGCATTCCTATTGGATATCAACTTGTATCCCAATGAAAAATCTATTCCTATTGGATTAAACTTGTATCATAATGAAAATCTGTATCATAATGGACATCATTAAAGTACAGGTTCAGCATATCTAATAATTCAATTAAAGTATGGGAGTAGAAAAAATATCATGACATAACAACTATTTACATACCATTTGAAGTGGTTACTAACAGTAGTCCCAGAATTTGTATGTTGTGTGCTGGTTACTATACTATAACGACGTTCCGAAATATAAATTTCGTGATTCATTTAACTCAAATTTAACAAGCAATCGGTCACACTAAGATTTTGCTCGTTTGAACTAATTATAGAACAACATAATTCTTCAAAACTTATTACTGTAAGATTAAGGTCAAAATCACTAACTGTGAATGAAAATAAGCAAGTCGAAAAGTATAGAAAATATTCTAGATCTTTTTTTGTTCGTTGCTTGCTTGTGCGGCGTTCTATTAATTCGCGCATATTAATTATTTTGCGTTGGGGCTCGTATTTACAATTTTGGTTCAAAACAAAATATTAAATTGTAGAAAAATATCAATTTCTCGAAATTTGTTTTTGTTACAGTTATTTGCGCAGATGGCTATTACTACAAATTTATCTTTAATGGTAAAGGAGAATGCACTCGAGAAATAAGCGCTCAATTTTTGGAAATGACTGATGAACGTTCATAAATATACTAATATATTATAGAATTACGATATATATATTTTTATATTATTTATTTATTTTTTAGTTGGCGTAAAATATAATTAGTCTCTTTATACGTTTTATATTTACATCATTGTTTTTGTTAAATCTACTATATTGTGTTTAATTAACTGAATGAATTGGGTGTGATCCCTTTTTCCCTTTTGTTACCGTATAATTACTTGCAAGGTACAGCTATTTACAAATATAATTTTAGTACAATATAAACAGACACATTAGTCATTGGTTGTGCTGATCCTTTCTCAAAGTTTTACCTCTGTCTAGTGCGCATAACTGTTAATTATATATAATTTGTGTAGACTGAGTTTATTATTTTTTTATTTTATGTGAAACAAAAGTATCATCAGTATGCCGCAGTAGTCATTTAATAAAACCTAAATCTGATCAAATGGACACTATCCCATTTATAATTAATTGAAAATACTGATTTCTGCAGTTGTTTAATTATAAGTCATGTGTAGTTAGTATGTATTCATAGCATTACATTAATGCATTTTTTATATTCAATAATTCCAATGCTATAACTATTATTTTTAGATATTTATAAAAATCAGTAACACTATTTCTTTCATTGTCTCTTAACAAATATACTTAATATTAAGCATACTAACATCTTAACTACTATTACTTTTTCTTCTATATGTTTTGTATTTCAACATTTCCACTAAAATATAAATGAGTTTCCACATATATGGAGAAACAAAAAAAACTTAAAAAAAATTTTTGTCATGATTACCAAGACTGTACCTTTGATAGCGCCAACTGCGCAATGGAAAAAGACGTATAATGAAGACTTTTATTTGAAGACCTTTTAATTTACATTTTACATACAATATACAAGGTCTTCCACTAAGAGGTTTCATTTTGATGTATAAAAAAAAAAAAACTAGTATTTTTAAGCGAAATCATCGCATGTTTATTTAATTGTAAAAGGGAGAGTATGCCATTAATAATGGAAAACAATAGCAGCCACGGCTACGCCTGCAGAACCATATTCTTTTCATGAAATTTTCCATCATCAATTCGCGCATTTGCGGCTGTATGTCCTCGATAACGTTACGAAGTCCATCTTTGAGGTTTTGAATCGGTTGTGGTCATTGGCATAGACCTTACCTTTCACGTAGCCTCAAAGAGAAAAGTCTAAAGGTGTTACATCACAAGATCTCAGATGTCCACATAAATATCTTCCAATTCCGGCCATACAAAATCATTAATCATCGTTCGATAGCGCAATCCATTCACCGTACCAGTTTCTTCAGCCTCATTTTCGAAAAAGTAAGATCTATTTTCAACAATCATTCTTGAGTTTTCCGAGCCCCAAATGCGACAATTCTGCTTGTTTACGTAGCCTCTGAAGTGAAAATCGGCCTCATCACTGATTATTCGATGAAATTCCGGATCAGTTTGATGCATTTCAAGGACCCAATTAGCAAAGACACGACGTTGTTGATAGTAGGTAGATGTGAGTTGTTGCTGAACTTTAAAAGCCTAAGACCTAAGTTATTATGCAAAATACGGTGTAATGTCGTTTGTGAAATGCCCAATTCCAAAGATCAACGAGAAATGGACCAACCTGGGTTCACCTCAACACTATGGGCTACAATACCAATATTCTCATTTGTTCTTGAGCGACGT
This sequence comes from Holotrichia oblita, assembly GCA_023690525.1. Classification (NCBI taxonomy): domain Eukaryota; kingdom Metazoa; phylum Arthropoda; class Insecta; order Coleoptera; family Scarabaeidae; genus Holotrichia; species Holotrichia oblita. The sequence continues at coordinate 47,182,543 of CM043022.1, forward strand.
GCACGAGTTCGATTCTTCACATCACTAACTTGTCCCAACAGCTCACATTTTTTCCACCAGTTTCACAATTGCTGGCCGAGAAGGTGCTTCACGACGACCGAAAAATGCTTCATTTTTGCGAACCGTGACCGGGAAATTTTGTTAAGTAGTTACCGGTTGAGTCATGACAACTGTTAAAATGGCGGGCAATTGAAAATGAAACGTCTTATTGGAAGACCCTATATACTCGTAAGGAAAAACTTGGCTAGTGTTGTGTCGCATAAGCAATTATATATTGTTAGTAATAATTGCCACAATTATTGATTGCAGGCAGTAATGCAAAGAAACGTAAGAACAAGATATACATCTTGATTGATGTATATTGTACTGCACAGGTTTGGAATTTCACTATTTGTGCTTATTAATGAACCAATATTTACTATATACAGCGCGTGTGTCTAAATCCTGCCTATAAACTTTTAAAGGCGCGATAAATGGTAACAATAGAACTCTTTTCACGTTCATTGAGGTGTTATGAGTTCCACTGCAGATAATTATTGTTTTGATCGAGATAGTGACTCCCAGCACTTGTGCTGTAATGGCTTGTCTGAGTATTATATATTAAAAACTAATATTTGAACTTCTTTTCTTTGATTTGCTAATGCAAGAATACTTGTGCAAATATTTTTTTACTGTATATTAACTTGTACCTATTACAATTTATTTTAGCTGCTTATAGCAGAAATGACAAGACTAGAACAAGATGTATTATAGAAATGTTAAATGTATAAATTTATTATTCTTTGTTTTATTTGTTCAAAGGAAAACAGTTATTTCGATTGTGCGATGGATATACTGTAGGTATAAGACAGTATTACATGAATATCTGTTCACAGACATTTTCTAGGTGATATAAATAACTCCAAAATTCAAGATATCTACTTGCGTGTCTACATTGTTATTTATATGCACAAGTCGCTTATAGCGCTTCATTGTGACAACATTTGTATCCAACAGAGCAGAACGCTTTCTGACTATTCCCATTGTAATTAAACGGTACAAAGCACTTATTATACTACTAACTGTTACTTGTTAAAAGAAATACAAATTTTTTATATAAGGAATTAAATACGAATACGTGAACGAGTGCATAATAGCACTTCTGTATGATTTCTAGTAACAAAACTCAAAGAACTAATAGGGAACAGGGAGGCGTGGTGCCTTTTGACTACCCGTTTCATTTTTTGTACTAAGCTGATTTAACTAAATCTTTTTAGCTTATAATTCCAATATTTTTATTTTCTAACATAAGGTTTGAACATTAATTAAGATATATATATATATATAACAAATTATTATTCTATTCTATAACATAAACAACTTAAATAAACAAAAAGGAACACTATCAGTATTTTGCAAAAGAAGATACAAATTAAATTAATGAAGATTATCAAAGGTTTCCAAATTAATTACGAATGAAAATATGTAGAAAACTGTATCGCTTCTGCCTGATTTAGGAGGGGGTAGCTTCAACACTAGGTACTTTCTATTTAACACTGATCCGTAAACAAAACCGGTTTTGTTCGAACGATTTATACACAACAGAACCGGTTTTGTTCGCTGATCAGTGTTAAATGGAAAGTACCTAGTTTACCTTTTAAAACAACCCTTAGATCTATGTCGTTAGGAAACGCAAACCCTCGTCTTTTTTGCGTGAGGAAATTATTTCATACTCTTCTGTCGTTGTAGACTCAAGATAGCCCGTAGTCGACTACAAAGGACTTTGTGAGAAATCTAATAAGTACAAAGTTTCCTGCTGTTAAATTCTCTACATTGAAATCAAATTCTTAATTTTCACATTCTGATACTTCGTCAGAATTAAATAGTGACTCGTTATCGTTATAATCATCACGTGAAGATCTATTTTCTAATCTTTTTCATTTTTTCTCTTAGTTAGTTGGTGTTAAAAGTGCACGGCATGTCTTAGGACTGATTGAAGGTGAATTACAACGTCCATCAATATCTAGTATCACCAGAAAGTAGGCATCCGAAAACACAGTTCTGTGGAGTGGTGTAATTCTTCTTAAGAAAGTTTCCTTAATGTTAGGGTTTACACAGGCAAAATCATCTGCTCTCACAACAAGGTCTGCAATATTGTAGGGCGTAATAAGCCTTCCTAAATGATTTGTCATCCACTCTTCACATACCTGATTATAACGTACTTTTAGAGAACCACCGATATATAAACACCGATGTCCAACTTTTGCAGCCATTCACTATACTGTGCGGAGGAAATGTGATTAAATGTATTCCAGATACTCGTGCGCCTTCAATTAGCTCCATTGTTACATGGCTTCTATAATTATCAATAACAGAAACAACGGGATGTTCTTTAGAACAGCGAAATATGTTTTACAAAACTTTTAAACGTTTCTAAAAAATTGGCCACAGATGTGCAATCTAAAGGATATCCTAAAACTAAAGTTCGTATTGGCTATCTTGTTTAAGAAAATTTAAATTTCTTTATCTCAGAAAAACTAGTACTGGCGGAATAGTATTTCTTTCCGCACTAACAAAGCAACGCATACTCGTAAGCTGCTTCTGAAGTTCTGTCCGATCAGTTTGTTTTTTTTTTCAGCTAAGATTTTGGAGCGTTTAAGGTTTGTAGTTAACCCAGTATAACACAGTTCCATGCACCACTATCCTCAAATGCGTGTAACTTCGGGAACCAGAAGGATAATTTAGAGTTTGTCTTAAAAACGTAAAATATCATTCACGTCCAAGTGTTTGTTCAAGAGTACGTTTTAGCTCTTTGAACATGCCGTTGAAAATCAGAAAATATTTGTTGAACCATAGCGGCCTCTCTAATTGATGTGCTTTCTCGTATTTCTTGGACATCAGCTTTTATTTAATTTGAACTTTTCTAACGCGGCCAATCTTTATAATCCATATTCGAAGCATAGTAAATCAACAAAGGAGATTACCTATTAATAGTATTCTAAATGCCACAGGAGAAATTGACTCATACATCTTACACTAAACTGATTCATTGCTCCTTCCGGTATATTTTAAATTACTTACCAAAAATTTATTCTACTTACAAAGCACAGGTAATGCCATCAACTTTTTAGATTCATAGTTAATCAAACTATAGAGCAGATAAACAACGGCATGGAAAACATTGCAGAATATTGTTATAATTTGCGTAAAAATTGTTTAATTACACAAGTTTTCGCAAAAATATCAAATTAATTATGTTCTAAATCATTAGCTAAAAAAAACGCAAATATGTCGATTAGAATTTTCAATAAGCCAGTTGTTAGTATCGTCAGGAATCATGTAATGACTAATGGATGACATTTGAATACAATCGACGTATTCGCGCATTTTTTTCTTCGAAATATTAATTTTGCAGAACCCTGTATATATACAGCTATATAAAAGTCCAAAATATATTGCGAAAACAGAATAGCAAACACTTGTAGCCTTGGTAAGTTTACTCAGAGATGTAGCTACGTATGTTTCTGAGTTCTCACACAACCCACTCCTTCTGCAACCCTTTCCTACCCACTCTTCCACATATTCTTATAGTTATTCGCACAATCAAATTTAATGATGACCATTTTGGGATAGGATCAGAATAACAATACCATTTATTTTTCTATTCTAAAGCTTGTATACAATTGTAATATGCATGTAAGTACCTGTCATTAGTAAAATATTCTGCTTAGTTGTGGGTTTCATTAACAAATGTTAATTATATGCGTAAAAAGGTAATTATTAAAGCTTAAGCAAACAAATAGATAACGGCGTTTTCGTTTGTTAGTAATTCCTTACTAGAAGTGCTGCTGATATACGATAAATTTAAGATCCGTATACTTAGATCCCAGGCTTCGGACCGTTATCCAGTTTTTAGATTCAAATCCTTTATATCTGGCCCGTTATTTTTTATCCGGCTTTGCTATCAAGCCACTTCATTTCTACATTAACAATCCGGTATTTTGGATCCATGAGTTTTGTTTTAGAGCAGATATTGTTACCTTAAAACAATTCTACATAAAAGGTAGAAATTGTACGGCAACAGAATGGAACTATTCATACATAGTTATGGATTTAGATCATGTATTTCTATCGATGTATGAATGAAACATAATGTAAATTTACTGCATCACCTATCACTTACTACATAGATTAAATTGAACAACAGCCAAAATCTATCTAAAACAAAATCGACGAAACACTATTTTTAGTACGTTAACACGAATACGTTAAGCTTATTTTTAATATTGTTTCAAGTTTTAGAGACACGAGATGTCATGTGTCCCTCCATATCAACACCGTGACCACATCGCTCGTCCAATATTACAAGGTTCTAAGCACCATAATATTCAAATTGAGAAAATCGAGTTTGAAAATTCTAAAGGTACCTACGATTTTAAAAAGGACAACTTTTCTGATTGATTTATTTATGCCTTTTGGTTCGATTGGATGTAAATAGAATGTTAACGTACAAAAAAGAAGAAATATTTACCAGGCGTTCTCGCAGTTGTTGCTAAAAAAAACAACATACAACTTTGTTACTCCTAAGGAAAATATTTTTTTAGAAACGTGTATCATACAATTTTGGAACTTTAAATCAAGTGAAATCAAGAAAGGTAGTTTTGTATTTGATTTCAAAAAAGCATTTTGAGAAGTCTAAACATTTTATCTTGGAAAAAGGGACTTAGTTATAATTCAATTGTTATAATTCATTTGTTACGCCAGTGTGTAGAAAAACTCAATACAACAAAATTCTATGAATCACATACAACTTTGATATTCTGATGTATTATAATTTGGCGAAGTACAAAAGCGTATGTTTTGGATATAGAACTTTGTTTTTCGTTTAGTTTCGTACAAGGTTCTATGAAGAATCATACATCTTTGTACTGACAAACAGCCTCTATATATAAACAAATTACAGACGCCACTATCGTTAATACTATAGAATTGAATAGAAAAGTTTCGAATCTTTTAGAATATTCTCTAAAAAAATCTAGAAGCCGTTTTTTGGTATATAAGCACCTACAATGCGGAGAGGTTAGTCAATCGAATTTAGTGAGTCGAATCGAATAATATTGTAAGATGTTTCGAAAGTGCATAAACAATCCATATCACTTCTGTTACGTTTGTAGTGAGGTTACTTTTGTGTCTCAGGAGCAGTCAATGATGACGTTTCGTATGCAGTGCCAACCTACATGATATACTATTAAAAAACTCGTATGCAACCTTTATATAAAATAGAACAAGTTCTAATCCATGCAATTTTCTCTCCGCGGCAAATTGCACGAAGAAATTGCATCGTCTGAATGCTAAATTGCATGCGACTTTTATCCAAATCAGAATTGCTGCGGGAAATTGCATAAGTGTGAATTCGCCTTTACTCTTATTGAAAATATGCTGCCATCGTATCAAGAAATGGGTTGCAATAAGTCTCTCAAAATTACCATTAAGTACCTACACTCACATCTGGATTTTTTTACTGGGAACTGTGGAACTGTAAGTGATGGCGAACACTTCCATCAGAGGATATATCGACAACGGAGAAAAGGTACTATTGGAATACTTCCATGCTTGCCGGCTACTTCGGCTCATTCTGTTATTCTACATGTTTTTTATATTAAAAACAAACTAAATAACTTATTTTTACAAACTGCAACAAAGTTTTTAAAATATTTTTGTATTCAGCGCCAAAAAATTGAGAAAAAAATGCACTTTTAAAATAAAATACTACAAATAAAGTAAAATTTGGTCTCCAGTGCCATTAATAAGTTTAAAAAAATCTTTTAATTTTTTTATTGTAGAACTTGTTATAATTCTTGAATTAATAATCGATTTACATATAAATACTGTTATTATAGTATTCGTATACATGCTAGTAGTATCTGTGTGTGAAACGAGAGCAATCTGGAAAGATGTTTTATAGAAATTTAAAAGTGCATTATTTTGTCCAACATTATCCCAGAGTTTTATAATGTCTGAACCATCTTTTCTTCCATATTCTTCCCATTTCGTTTTCATTCTTTGAAGACTGCTTCTGGTTATATTATAACTTTGATGTATCACTTGGAGCACTAACATACTAGTGCTATCAAGTTTCATCTGTAACTTTTTATTTAAATCTGCATTTGCTATCACGGAGTTTCCGTCATAATAGCATTAATTTATCCAGGTTATCCACACTTTTCCAGCCACACTTCTATCGTAACGAAAGTTCGAATGAAGTAGTAATTCCAATATAACATATACGATCGTGATTTTCTTATGAATTTTACAATAACTGTCGTACAATCCACAATATATTAACCGAATAATTCACTCTGTTGGCAGCTATTCTTCAGAATAAAGAAAAATCGAAAAACCGCGGATGGGATAATTAAAACGTCGTAATTCTCTTATTTATTCGAGTGCCTCGACACCGACCATAGATTATATTTTGGCATGATGGTCTCGTACCATACCAACCATCGAATTCATTTGGCTGGCCGTTTACGACTTTCAAAAGTAATAAAACTCGAAAAACCGTGGATGGGATAATTAAAACGTCGTGATGCTCTTTGGTTGGTATGGTACGAGACCATCATGCCAAAATATGACCTATAGTCGACGTCGAGGCACGCGAATAAATAAGAGCACCACGACGTTTTAATTATCCCATCCACGGTTTTTCGATTTTTATTACTTTTGAAGGTCGTAAACGGCCAGCCAAATGAATTTGATGGTTGGTATGGTACGAGACCATCATGCCAAAATATGACCTATGGTCGGTGTCGAGGCACTCGAATAAATAAGAGCATCACGACGTTTTAATTATCCCATCCACGGTTTTTCGATTTTTATTACTTTTGAAGGTCGTAAACGTCCAGCCAAATGAATTTGATGGTTGGTATGGTACGAGACCATCATGCCAAAATATGACCTATGGTCGGTGTCGAGGCACTGGAATAAATAAGAGCATCACGACGTTTTAATTATCCCATCCACGGTTTTTCGATTTTTATTACTTTTGAAGGTCGTACACGGCCAGCCAAATGAATTCGATGGTTGGTATGGTACGAGAACATCATGCCAAAATATGATCTATGGTCGGTCTCGAGGCACTCGAATAAATAAGAGAATTACGACGTTTTAATTATCCCATCCGCGGATTTTCGATTTTTCTTTATTCTGAAGGCCACAAACGACGAGCCAATTAAATTTCGTTGTTAGATATATAAAATAGCTGCCACCAGAGAGAATTCGGTTAATATATTGTGGATTGTAGGACAGTTATTGTAAAATTCATAAGAAAATCACGATCGTATATGTTATATTGGAATTACTACTTCATTCGAACTTTCGTTACGATAGAAGTGTGGCTGGAAAAGTGTGGATAACTTCACGCGACCAATAATTTGTCATTTCTTTGCCGATGAATAATAATCAACTTTTATGAAACGTGAAAGTTGTTATCATGCGAAGATATTTGATCATAAATAAAGTTTTAATTAAAAATGAACTTTACTGATACATTTGGTTTTGCCTGATCTACCTAACTAATCATACCCCAACTACTTCATGCAGATCCTCTATTGGCGTATCTGACGAGTACTGATGTCAGTAATCTTTCGCTCACTATGGCTACACTCTAAAATGCGTCTTATTTATAAGAGTATATCTGTGGTGAAACAAGAAAAAAAATTGGAAATTGTGAATGCTGTAAATGTATGAATTGTAGTAAATACGAGAAGACAAGAGGATATTGTAAATAGATATGTCTTAGTAATGCACCTGAACGTTCTACTTTACGGCATCTTTGGATCCATGTGATGATGATCCAAACCATTATAGGACTTGCCAGGTCTCTAGGATGTAGTATTTGTGTACGAAGAGCGAAAAGCAACCTGTGAAATCGTCGACGGAGTGAATATGTAATATTAAATAAATGACAATTCATTTTTTACTCACTTATTATAATAATTACAAAACAGGTAACACTTGTTGTAATATCAAACATTAAAGGAATGAGAAATTACGTAACAGCAATATCACAGAAAAGTTAAAGTTCTGTAAACACCTAAAACATCAATCCACCACTCTTTTCTTAAACTTAAATACAGAAAATATTTGGTAATTATTGAAAGTCACAAAAAACTTACTATCGTAAATGTGGGCGATTTCTTTCAGTCATGTATCTAGTGAAAAATGCTGTAAATAATCCTAAGCCGAAAATAAATACGTAAGGCAATACTCTTACAAATTTAAAGTTTGGTGAAGGTTTTAATATGCCTTTTAAAAAGTTAAGCTTCTTTTCTGTATAAGGAGGATACCTAGACGACTGAAGACTTTCGCCAAATTTATTTAGAGTCTTCACTAACGTACTTTTTTTGTGAACAAACGTATCGAAGGTGTACTTGCCATGATAAGCGCCCATTCCGCTTGTGCCAACACCACCAAAAGGTAATGAAGGCAGTGTTAAATGCATTAAAGTATCATTTACACAGACTCCACCACTAGTTGTGTTTTCTAACAACGTGTCTACCTGTGATTTATTTTTAGAAAAAATGTAGAAAGCCAGTGGCTTTTCTCTTCCATTAATAAATTTGATAGCATCATCAACATTCTCGCAATTAACTATTGGAAGTATTGGACCAAAAATTTCTTCCTGCATAACTGGATCTGTTCCATCAACGTCTGTTAGTATGGTTGGTTCAATAAATCTTTCCTCCGCATCAGCAGTTCCACCAACAACAATTTTTCCATTAAATAAAAACTTTGAAATACGTTTGAAATGATTGTCAGATACAATTCGACATAGATCCGGAGACTTTTGTGGGTCTTTGCCGTACCACTCTTGCAGTACGTTTCTCGCACTATCAATAAACTTTGCCTCGGTTTGCTTAGAACACAAAACGTAATCAGGAGCTATACAAGTCTGTCCAGCATTTATACATTTCCCCCATAGAATGCGACGAGTAGCAACATCTATATCAGCAGTATCATCTAAATACACAGGGCTTTTACCCCCAAGTTCCAAAGTTACTGGTGTTAAATGCTTATTGGCAGCTGCGTGTATAATTCTTCCTACACTGGTATTTCCAGTGAAGAAAATGTAATCAAATTTTTCTTTTAGTAGCTCCGTTGTTTCCGCCACGCCTCCGCACATAACTTGGTAACACTCTCTGTCTAAATATTTGGGTATAGTTCTAGCTATAAATTCGGCTGAAGCAGGAGATATTTCTGACGGTTTTATTACTACTGCATTTCCGGCAGCTATAGCACCTGATACAGGTATTAACGTTAATTGTATTGGATAATTCCATGCACCTATTACAAGCACTACTCCATAAGGATCTTTGTATATTAGTGCTTCATCCATTATGTTTGGAAGTCCTCTAGTAGCTTTCTCCGGTTGAGCCCATTCTTTAAAGTCACTAATAAGTGACTTCAAGTCATTAATTAAGTAGCCTACTTCTGTAAGAACACCTTCCATTTTGCTTTTGTTCAAATCTTTTTTAAGAGCATCCAGCATTTCTTGTTCGTTTTCTTCGTACATTCTGAGTAGATTTCTTAATTGCTTTTCTCGAAATTCTAATGATTTAGTACGACCGCTTTGAAAAGCAATTCTCGCCGAATGAACAATTTCGCCTGGAGTTTTCATGTTTGTAGAAACTGAAATGAAAACAAATACATTTTTATATTAATAATTCAACTTTATAATTAAATATATTTTATTGGTATGCACTTTATAATTGACAATTATTGCTATACAAAATGCGTCTGATTTGAACGAAAATGAGAAGAGTAACATGACTGTATTTAAGACAAAATTAGCTCAAGGCTAAAATCATTTTTAGATCAGTGAATGTTTCAAGAAGGGGCCAAATTAACCAACGTTACAAATTATTTAATCTTGACCTTGGAAGAGGTGATTGTTAAATACGTATAGCATAGAGTTCCGAGAGTCGTGCATTGTCGTTTTGCTGGATAGCTGTAGCACACGAAACATTAGCGATATGTGGAGTGCCAGATGAATTATAATTTACTCCGTTAGACCGACAACCGATGCATAAATAATGTTAATTGGCTTTTAATTGCCGTTAATTATAGTGTTTCGTTTGCAAATGAATTTTATTTGCAATTGTACTGGCTTATTTTCTTTCTAGTTTTGCGATTTAATCATCACTAGACAAATATGTACAAGAAGTTTATGCGCATTATGTGCTTTGGATACTTTTGCATTCGAAATTTATATTTGCTTCGGCTTTTCAGTAAACCGCAACAGTTTTTATCAAGTTTTGCGTTGTATGACAATGTACACTGGCTTGCAATAAAATCTCGTACACCTTACTGTCAAGTTTGCTTATACTTTTAAGATTATTTGCTAATGTAAGGTGACTGAAATTTGATAGATGTGACATGTAAGATATGAATCACATGTGATGTGATGATCAACATATGTAGTCTGTTTGGCAATGCGGCATTTAATATAAAATCCAATACAAAATTCGGATAATATCATATATTGTTAATAATAACGACAACATACAAATAAAGAAGTAGCTATACCTAATTATATATAAGTATCAGTGAGTAATCATTGCACCATTAACGCGTAAAACCTGCGCAAGTGTTTTTGGCATTGATAGAACAAGGTTTCTCCAAATATTCTGATCTTCACTTAATTTCTCCCAAGGATTCTCAATTGCTATCCACAATTCATTTTTATTACGGAATCTTAAAGTTCGTGCATAGATTCGTTTCACTATTATACCCCAAACATTTTCAATCGGATTTAAATCAGGGCTACGTGATGGCCAAGGTAATATCTCAACGTTCCGATTAGTAATCCACCGAGTGATAACTCTAGGGGTGTGCACAGGATTGTTATCTTGTTGAAAAATGAAGGTATTGTTAGGGTATGTTTGTGATACTGACGGAAGCATAAGAAATATAGATATGATTGCGAGTTGGAACGATCTTCAATTTGCCATGCAACTCCCGCACCATGTGCACACATACATGCCCAGACGTTAACAGAAAATCTGTTTCGCAAGGATACAATCTTTCATCACATCTTGTGTTTCTTGGGGGGTATACATTCACGCGACCATCATGGCTTGACTGAAATATTTTTCCATCCGAAAATACTACACCTTCCTAGAAAATATGCCCGCGATGTATATAATTTAATAAAAATAAGTTTCTGAATTGTTTATTTTCTACAGATAATACAAGATCCTAGAAAATTTGTATGATATAGTACAGTATCTCTTGCTGTTTTGAATGGATTTTATCTTAAATAATCTAGTAAATATTTATATTGTTGTTGATTTGAAATTCTTGGTCGCCCTGAACCTTCTTTCCTTTTAACACTTCTATTTTCTTCCCATTTTTTCTTAACAATCAAAATGGTAGCTTTATTTATATTAAACATTCCAGCTACATTTCTTATGGACCATCCTTCTTCTAATTTTGATAATATCAATACTTTATCACATTCAGATAATTTCAACATGTTGATCAATTTTGAATGATTTAGTTAAATTGAGTAATGTCAAATTGGAAATGTTACCAGAAAGGTCAATTCAATATAGCCAAAACTAAGTGTACGAGATTTTATTGCAAGCCAGTGTACCTCCCATACAACAGATAAAATAAGTGTTATAATTCGTATCATATATAAAGCGTCAGTATGTTTTTTCTTTCACATAAATACTTAGTTATAAGACTAACATGTATAAAAACTTTTCAATATTGTATTGTAATTTTTTTATGTGTGGTGAATGCTTAGTTGCAGTGACTCCGTAAGCCGTATCGCTTGTATGGTAGCGAAGGTCGATCGGATTCCAATTCTCCGAGAGAAATGTCGCCGTCTCTCCGTAGAGTTGAAACCCGCATCCTATCGTTCCGCCATAACGATAGTCGGCTGCCTAACCACTGTGGCTATCGATCCGCTAATTAATAAAAGTTCTTTTTCACATCAGATTCGACCTGACACGTTAAATTACGAAATTGTTTAATAGATTTGGCCATGTTATACATATAGCACTTTTAAATCATATATTAGAACCTAATAAAAATTAGATTCAATTAAATTGTTCTAAGCTAGATAGCAATGCATTATTTACATAGCCTCCGAATAATTCGTTTGCACATTGACTACTTGACGGTTTATTATATACAACATTTTTCTCCCATTTTTTTGATGCATATACAGTGAAATCCGTTTAACACGAACCCGCTTAAGAAGAAATATCGGTTAACACGAAACAATAAAGCGGTACCGAAAGAATACTATGTATTTGCGTACATTTTTTTTCTTTTAACACGAACAAAAATCGCTTAACACGAACAGATATCGCTTCTCGGAATGAACAAAATACTAAAAACAGCTGCCGCGTCGGCGAGAATAAAAAGGTGTTTGAAATCAAAGAGAATGAGACAATGTTATTTATCTAAAAAGGACAATACAAAAAATATATCTATTTTTCAAAAATATAAACGTTTTATTTGTTTTTTTTTAATTGCAAATTATGTATCAAATTTCAGTAAGTAGTTAATATTTTTGTTTTATTGATTTTTGAGGCATGCAAACATATCTACGTAAATAAAATGTACTAAAAGTAATGTTGTTGAGTACCTATATGTAAATACATATACATATATACCTATATACTTTTCGTAATATCCTTTAACACGAACATCTTTTAACACGAACAAATATTTCGGTCCCGTCAGGTTTGTGTTAAACGGATTTCACTGTATTTCAGTATCCACGCGCTCTACAGTATCCATTCCGTTTACTAGTTTTAGAAATGGTGAAATACATTAGAGAATTTAACGCTGGTTTAGTGTGCACACGTAGATAATATTTCTTTATTAAATGATTATAAAGATACTACAGTCTATCATACGCTACAGCTTTAAAGAACATGAGAAATAATTTATTAATAAAAATTAGAGCTGGCATATATGTGCCATATACATAGTCGGAGTATGTCGAACGTTATCAGGTTTGCGATCGGCAGCTAACTGTGCGAATAAAAAGAACCTTGAATTGCAAATTAGTATGCAATCGTATCTATGTATACATATAAATATCGGTGAGCTCGCTTAATCGTCCAATGGGCAATGCAGTGCGTAATATTTTTCTTATAATTTAAATTAAATGCAAACTTGTATGCATACGCTGTTGGCGTGTGCATCGAATTTGTCATGGTTAATAATAATAATACATAAGTAACGTGGTACCAACGAAATTCAACAATAATAGAGAAAGTAACTTCGATAATTTTCTGAACTGATGCAGCAGCTGCGAATCAGTGAATTTATTCTAGAATTTTTGCAGTGATGTGTTGAAGAGGAATATTAAGTTCCATAAAAAATATAAGTCACAATATTAAACAAACTATACAAATGGATGGTGGCCTGAAAGCGTGAACATAAAATTCTTACTCAAATAGAAATTCAAAAATTAGTTTTAAATTAAAGATAAAAAGGTAAAGTATTTCTACAATCCAAACAAAAAACATTTAATTTATCGCAAATGTTATATGTTTTGAAAACGTTTCAGAGAACTCTGGTACTTTGATATTAGTTTATTTAGTACATAAGTATATGGGCAACCTCCGGCCCGCGAGCCGAATGTTCTGATTATTTATCTTTTTTTCATTAAGTATGCCTTGTATTATCTATGTATTATAAACAAATGTGTGAACTTTTACCTCCTTTTATTTATTACTACTTATTATCTACCTAAGGCCCGCGACTTGATTAATGTCCTGAAGTTAGGTCCGCAACCAAGCAAAGGTTGCCCATATCTGATTTAGTATATACACTACCGTCCTTAAGTTTAATCGCACAATAGAAAAATATAGTATTAGGTACTATGAAATAAAGTATATTCTTGAATTTAACAAAAAAAAATATTTACAAAGCAACTTTAATACCTTGTAAACATTGATATGCTTATATAAATTATATTTCCATTTCATCAAAACAACCTCCTTTTTGTTTAATAATGACGTTACAAATGCGGGGCATGCGATCGATTAATTTTCGAAGGTAGTTTTCTTCTACATTATCCCATGCATTCTATAAGGCAATCTAAGGTAAAGTTGTACGTGCCTCACGGTCCAAATAATCCCATAGCAACTCATTCGGGTTGCAGCCCAGACTTTGACGAGGTCATGCCATTAAACTCAGAATTCCTTCTTACGATTGTCTTTCAAAATGGTTTTTTACTATTTCGGCGATGTATTTGAGGTCTTTAAATAAAATTATTGTATAATTCTTTTGCTTATTTCTGTGTCTAATATTTTCGCAACAAAGAAAAACTAAAATACTGAATCAAATTTCAATCATTTGCAAATACAGTACAACCTCGATAATCCGAACTAATTCAGCACGACACTGTTCGGATTAAAGAAAACTATTGAAAAACAACAACAAATAAGCTCAAAAGTAATATTTATTCCACAAAATAACATTAAAATTTATAACTTTCGGTTACCATTCTGCCGATCAAAGAAGCCGGTGTCGATTAATCTTGCGCTACGCTCGGTCTTTCCCCGAAAGATGAATAATCGCTCTCCAAATGTAGAGTGTTTCTAGACATTTTCCTAACGATAACAAAGACATTCTAGCACAAACGATTGCATCTCTTGTGACTTGTAGTTAAAAATACATTCATTGATGAAATAATAATCGTATAACAACCGACTGATGAGTCGCTCATCTTTTTCAAAGGCTACAATAACAGTTGATTTTTTATAATTGGAGAATTCTATATGTATAAAGTTATAACTTACTTTAATACGGTAAAATATGGTAAAATATTGTTGATTAAATTCTAAATTCAACCATTAAACCAATTAGGTTAAAGAAGCTAACATACATGTTAGATGTTAAATATCGAATAGGAGAAAAATTTGTTGTTTGAAAATTTAAAAATTTGAAAAATTGAAATGTTAAAATATTAAAATAACATGTTTCCTATTTGGAAACTGCAGTGGGAATGAATATCAAAGTGTATGGTGGAAGAGCACGCCCGTGAATAGTTGTTATTTATATGGAAAGAAAAAAAATTTCTTGTGTCTGAAGTAATGTATTAAAAATCTATATGTTGGTTGTATATAGTGACGTGAATTTGAAATTACTTAAAAACCAAAAAAAATACATTCATTGTTTTGCTCTCCCCAATTTTTTAGTATCAGCTATTAGTCAAAAGAAACACTTCATGTCGATGTTCGGAGTGGCGAATTTGAAAAGGTTTTAGTTCGGATTATAGAAACGAAATAGCTGTTCGCATTACGGGAGGTTCTGATTACCGAGGGTTCGGGTTATCGAGGTTGTACTGTATCGTGTCTATCGCTCCTGATATATTTTCAAAAGAAATGAAAACGTTTGCATAACGAATACGCAAACGTTTTTTTAACTTCAGTGAATGCGTGAAATCAGCATCTTGTTCAAGGTGCACGAGAACCAGATGTATGTATGTATGTATCATAAAGAGAGTGGAGTACCCATGACATTGCAAATTCGATACAGATTCCAGCAGCGTACACATACAATTTTACATTTAATTTAAATTATAAGAAAAAAAAACACATCGGACGGTTAAGCGAGCTTACCGATCATGGTATATTGTTAGACGACACGACTGCATACAAATTTGCAATTCTCGCTTATTTTCATTCGCATGGATAGCTGACCGATTGCAAGCCCGATAACGCTCGAAATATCTCCTAGCATGTATGTACGGTATGACCGTACTCTTTAATTTTACTACTTAGGATGGTATTCATAATGCTTTCTTAACCGTTTCTCACACATAAGGGAGTACATACTATGAATACTGCCAGTATATTTTCGAGTTTTCAAAATTTTATTGTCATTCTTTTGTTCTGATTTGTGCAAGCACGTTTTTGTGCTGCTTTCGTTTTCGATATATTAGACTTGTCGGCTAAGATTAAGATTACTAATATTTTCGGATTTTCCTAAGTTAGTTCCTATAGTGAGTTAACGTATTGTACTGGCAATAGTAAGTAGCATTCGTCTGACAGGAAGTTGAAGATTCTTCGCCAATACGATTTCAATATTTGCTTTTCATCTTCAATTGAAATATTTACTTTTACCGCAATATTTCACAAAACACTCTGTCTCTCTAAACTAAATTAAAATTAGTGAAACATCAACTCCGTAACAGGTGCTGTTACGTTACGCAGTCGACATGCTTTGTTTCCAAATCTTGTGATGGTGGTCATGATGAAGCATGCTTTCAACGAAACAAGTCAGCCTAAAACGATGGCATAATCAAATTTTCAAAATTAGACGGTGCAGCGGTCAAATTTACAGACCCGCACGGACATAGTTCTATTACTTGTTTATACAACCGTCTAGAATAATGATAGCATGATGTCCAACGCTGGAAAATAGAATATTTAGTAGTTTATCGACAAGAGGAACTTTGTTTTTATTTCATCGACCTTTTACTGTCTTATTACATACTTGTAAATATTTATCTTTATACTAAATTTTTTTTTATTTATTAAGTCTGTGTTACCAATATGTTTTTATAGTTTGTAAATTAGTTTGTTATTATAGTACCCGCTTATATAATTCGTTTTTATTTTAGTTTGTAAACATATTAATGTATATCGCACAATAACATGTTTACTTGGATCTTTTTATGCTTAATAGAAACAATACATAATTTTCTTTTAACATAAT
Organism: Holotrichia oblita; assembly: GCA_023690525.1. Taxonomy (NCBI): domain Eukaryota; kingdom Metazoa; phylum Arthropoda; class Insecta; order Coleoptera; family Scarabaeidae; genus Holotrichia; species Holotrichia oblita. The sequence goes on from CM043022.1 coordinate 47,199,274, forward strand.
TTAGAGTATATTACGTAGTCTCAAAAATGATGTGAATTTTTTTAAAATACAAATGGAGACTGATACCAAATACCCCACGTTCTTTTATAATTTATATTCTGTATAAAAATTATTTTTGTTGGTTTCCAAAATATTTACAAAAATTCAAAAAGAATCTAAACTTTTGGAGGGAAATGTACTTTGAAAACGACCATTTTATTAAAGCATATTATAACCTGTAGCATATATATTACCTGTACCCTCTTATTAGCGGATTATATACGTATTATAATTACATATATATATATGACTGACAACTAGTAATTAGAAATTACAGGATATAGGTACTGATAATGGCTTGCTGATTTATTACATCGAATGTGTTCATTGCTTCATATGACGTCTTGAGAGAGGAGGGAGGGAATGCGAAGTCGTATTTGATTAATTATACAAATATAATTTATTCATAACGATATGGTAATCGAATACTTGATGGTACCCATGTTTAGATCGATAAGCCATCCAACAGTGCTGATTTTTACATTAATAGAAATAAATACTATTCAACTCGAGCAAATGTTCTTAAATGCTTTTAACTACTTTTATTTTGTACTGGTGAAATACAAGTGTTACTTTTACTTGCAGATTAATTAAAGATATCAGATAAACGATGCAAATGACGCCTGCGGTACATATACGACTTTATGAGGGATGAAGATTTTTTTCTTTTAAAAATATTCACAAAATAAATAGAACTTCCCATCCACATCTAGCATTGCTTTGATTAAATTTGAAGCATAATTGATGATGGCTAATTTCGGAAACTAGTTAACCACCTTGTTTCCAAATTATTTAGAGGAAATAGGATTTTCATTCTACTTTTTATTTGTTAAATACAAAATCTATGTTTCACCGACGAAAAAATTCATAGGGGCGTTTAATACTAGTAGTGGACTACATTCATCTATCTATCTGACGTGAATAACCTCTGCTTTAAATAATCTTGTTTTTACTGTTCAAACGGGTTAAAGCAGTGCAGCACTACGACTTAGAACATATTTGAATTTAGTAGTGGGAGTCGTAACCTTGATAATAATATTGAAGTTTTTTTTAATCTGATCAGGCGATTTTCCTCATTAAATTCTACTAACTGGCATAAACATCGAAATAATATTTCAATCGCTGGTAGTGCTGTTAAAACAACTACGGGTAATTCTAATCTTGTGTAGAAGCGCTGATAGCGACTTATAGATAAAGTAGAAAAAACATCAGAGAAAATAACACTAGAAAACATATCCATTATTGTTGCTTGTGGCGATTTAATTACTAATTTTAGAATTAGTAACTCTCCCTCCTCTCCGCATTGAAAAACATATAACTTCTAGTGAAAAACTAATACAGGAAGTTCTGTTGACATTTGTTTAATTTTACGAGTTTTCTAGCTATTGGATAAGTTTGGTGGCAAAAGACTATTTCAGCAGTCCTCTATACAAAACAATCGTTAAATATGAACCCCTTATCGAGATAACTGGTCGCGCTGGCGTTCATTTTAAAAATATTCCAGAAGGAATCGAACAAAAGAGATACTTCAGCAATTACAAATAGTTACTTGAAAAAGATATCGTTACAGTAATATTAAGATTCAATTATGGACGAATATAAAGCTGGGTAATATCACATGAGATTTTCGATTTCTAATATTGATATTGAAAATACAGATAAATATCTACGTTTTTGATAATCGATAATTGATAAGACCGTGTATTGTACGACGAAGTTGCACGGAAAGCACCGTTTGTAGAATATGTAAATTGAAAATTTTGAGTATCTAAGTTTTTCTGTTTAATATCCACACATGTGTATTTACTCGTACTCATTGGATCGTTTCCTATTCCTAGATAATTATCCGGCCAATCTGTATACCTAAAATGTATTGCTAATGAAATGTTCTTGTCTAATTAATTAATTTGCCAGTTGCAATGTTTTCGAAAAATAATTATTTTTAGCAAATGGTAGGAAGAGTAGAGAAGCCTAATTCTGCTGAGATGTAAAGAAATAACAAAGTGATTTATTCGTATAGTTGCACTCTTAAATAGATATACAGATTGTTCAAAATTTAGGTACAAATTTGGAAAAGTCAAATACATGAGAAGTCATTTTTTTGCTATATTATCTATAACCTATAACAACATACAGATTGTTGTCGTATCTGTACAATATGTACATTTTTCTTAGTGTATATGGTGCTCTAACTTATTATTATTGAAAATAGACCAAATCAAGTAATCATGAATTTATTTATTATGCATGGTAAATGTAACGAAATAGTAGAATAAACGTATCTCGAACATTCACTGAAAGATATCAACATTTACAATCTATGATCAGCAAGAAGTTAAAAGAATTTCTGAGAATTTTCTGTGATATAAAAATGTTATTATATTTTATTATTATAATTACTTCTTTATATGCTTAAATCTTTTATTGTTCTTTTATGGAAATGAATGAGTTAACATTGCTAAACACAATTTCAGATATCTTATTCTTTATAAAACACTCAAATCACTTCCAATATACATAAATACACAATACACATCTATAGTGTGTAGTAGCAGCAAGTTTCATAGGTATTTGGATGAATATTTACAACAAGAATTCAAATTAAATACTGTAATTAAATTTAGTTACACAGCATTCGTAAAATGACTTCTCAATTAAAACGTGACATGGTGTGCGTGTGTATACTATATATTTACTTTACAAAACATTCATTTTAATTTAAATATCATGGATGAGTTGTATATTTTCATTTGATTTATCTCGTTTAGTTCTATATGTTTGTAAATGTTAATTGCTAGAGACCTAACATCTCAAAATTTGGCAAAAATGGAATTAATGTGACGTATATATGTATAATTATTATACGCATGCATACATAATATAATAGCTCTGTTCGTAGAACCAGTTTATTAGTCAGAAATCGATAGAAATCAGATATTTAGTTAAAAAGTAGTTGTGTATACGAAGCGAGCTTATGGATAATATCTTCTTGCAATTAGTTTTAACAGTTGAAAATTATTAGAATTCGATCTACAAATACGCTAATATAATTTTCAAAATTTTACAAAAACAATATAAACACATAAAATAATTCAGCAATAAAGTTCAAATTTATTTGGCGTTATGTTTTACTGTTGCCAATATCTCACATTTAATCTAATGCTTTATCACATAGTCACAGTACAAGAACTGAACTATCAGAAAAATTAGCTGTGCTACGCAATACACCATGATATCTTAAATCAAATAATAATATGTTAATTTTTATTACTTGCTTTTATTTAGGAAATAATACGCCTCAGGTTGAATACTAGTGAGTAATTAAGTTGAATTTCTAATATTTAATATAAATTCAGCACCACTAAAACAAAAATATAAACCATTAATTTTCATTTGCTACTATTGTGTATATATTGCTATAATCATTAACTGTACTACATTAAAAGTTTAACTGGTGCATTCGCAGTCTATTAATTTCAAAACATGAGTGTAGCCCCACTCAAAGCGAAAATAATGAATGAAATAATGAAAATACCAAAATTTAGCGACCAAAGTACCAAATTGTATGTGGGAACGAGTTTGTTCATAAATAATTAACACGTTTTTTATCTAGTTCATCCAAAATATTACGTGTCTGTGTCTGGTAGATGTAAATTATTTTTTAACAAATTCGCCAATACTAGGTAAGTACATTTGTGAAGCATGTGGATTATAATTGTAGCAAATTATACAATAAATTTATATGCAGTATTAATTAACAGTTTATATATTACATATTTTTAGTATACACAGAAATAATTCATCGATGAATTACATACATATAGTTAAAATGATAACTTTCAAATATACGAAACAATAAAATTATATTTGTACTAAAGCTAAATACATTTAAGCACTTTATAAGTCTGTTTGTATATCAAGTACCGATTATGTTACACCTAAATATAGGTAAGTTGTTAGATAAAAACATAACCATGATCATATGTGAAACTTGGCAGGCCACTATTAAAAATTTTAAAAACACATTAACTTATAGTAGGTATTTTGAAGAACGAACAGAAACTCACCTATATCAGGAATTTCCAGCACTCGCACAGACTGTGTTACTGGACCTACTGTTTTATCCAGTGACAAAACTTGACTCAGTTTAAAACTCGCATTGATATTGACCTTTGACGCTCTAAGGATAAGAATAAAATATATGAATATTATTATCGTTTCCATACACAACAATGCTATTTATGTAAAAGCTCACCATGTAACTACATATACAGTTTTTTTAATTTATGTTTCATACAAACAATAATGCTATTGTGCTATTTAGAATACATTCAAACGATCTAAAAATATCTACTGATGGTAGGAGAAGGTATATATTCGGTTATATTGTGATTCTTCTAAGAGACTCATAATAATGTGATCAGCAAATTTGTGACAGACATTCGCTAACTTACTTTCGTATTGTTTAAATTTAAGAAAAGAACAGCTGTGCAAAAAAAAATTAAATCAAACAAGCTTTTGGTACATTGTCCAAGGTACAAAAACTGGTATCTTGAACCAACCAGTCTTACACAGATAATATGACTTTTCTCAAGATATAAATGAGAACTCAAATGTGAGTTTTTACATATTAATACTATCTTCACACACATCATTAGTCGTGCATGGTGGTAAACCTAATTCTCATTAATATGTTTGAATATTAAAGCCGCTAGAGTTGAGGTTAATTACGACTTATATCAATAAATATTGAAGATTTGCGATCCTTATATGTTCGCTTTATCAACCTTTGGAATCTTTACACTTTAAAGGATCAGTATTCACAACTCCATATTCATTAGATCCTTAAAAAGCGAACTGAAAGTAGTATAATCTATTGTAGGATCATTAATGGAAGACTGGTAACGTAACCACCTACAATAGATGTCCATAACTATCTTCACCTTTTCATTAGTTAATGAATTCTCCTTACTAGTTTAAGACGTTATCGATTAGAGCTTCGTTTGACCATTTTGAAGAATTTGCATGTACAATCAATGAGTTGATTGATTGAGTTTTACCCATTAGTCACCTGGACCTGCCTGACACCTAAACACATAAAATTATACTATTTTGTTATGCCACCAAAATATCTGGACGTAATCAGCTGTGAGAAAGCTTGTTACTTTTTTTAAATTACACATCAAGCAGATATTATTACTTATTCTAGCTTCCCAAATTTAGAATATTTTTTATTATATCACCCTATGCCTAAATGCAACTTTTTGGAGAATGTTGAATATAAGAATCGAAATATAATAATCCTTTAATAGTAATTCAAACATAAGAAATAACACTAAGAACTATTTACGAAAGCTTTTGAATTTTCAAAGTGTCCTAGAGTCTCTAGTTTAGTACAATAGACTACACTTTTTAAATGACCTCAGAAATAAAAATGTAAAGAAGGCAGATCTGATTATCTAAAAAACCATTTAATATTTTCTTCTTTACTTATTCATCTTCCCGGAAATTAGTCCCATTTGGAAAAATTATATTAAAACATAAAACACTAAATTTTGGATCTACAAGGCGCGTAAAAAACTGGGCATAACTCTTCAGTAAAAATTAAAAAATTTGTTCGTATCATGTTTATACAGTAATACCTGTGCATATTAAGAACTTCAAAGCACTTTCCATGAAAAAAAAAATTGAAAAAAACAATTTTATATCAAAAAGTATCTTTTGCTGCAATTGTACTCAAAATGTTATCCCGAATCAAAATATCGAAAAATATTCAGGTATTCCCATTCAAAAATCGAAAATCAACGTCATTTCCATTAAAAGCCGAAGTGATAAGAATGTATTGACTATGTCAAGAAATGTAAATTATAGCCCCGTACATAATTCCCAAATTTCGTTTCTCTATCTCAAATATTTTAGAAATTATAGGGGCGAGCCACCTCCCAGAAACACCCGGTATACTTATATTATTTATACAGTACGATCGACCGTCCTAGGGTCAGTCGATGTCATCTGAACGGATATGCAAAACACCACAGACGCGTTTACAGACAGATTCAGTTTCTTGCTGTCAATTTGACAGTATCGCTCCTTTGTATGTATTTACTATACTACTATGTATTCTCGTTCTGAATTGTTCATTTCAGCTTGGAGATCGTTTTGAGAATTTATTGTCTTATAAGTTTCCCCTTATCCTGATTTTCCATAACACCTTGTTTTTTATATTTTAAACAATAAATCTGACATTTTTAAAGCAATTTATATTATTTGTGGAAGGACTTTTCTTTTTGAAAGGAATATATTTAGTAGTATTTTCATACTGTTAAGAGCAGCTTGAGAATATTTATCTCATTTTAAAATTGTTTTTATTTCCATAAGAATTGCAGTTTATATCATTACATCATGTCATTACGTTTCTTACTGAACGCGTCTGTGGTTTATTGCATACGCTTTCGGATGACATCGACTGACCCTAGGACGATCGACCGTACTGTATACTATATTGATTACAGTGCTCGAGAAATATTTAAACTAAATTTTCTACGCTACAAGAAAATATATCACAAATAGATGCTCTTATAGGTCTGACAAATAAATCTGATTGGGGATTTCAACAATAAATTCGATCGTGGTGTGGGTATGTAAAATGTAGATACATGCCGGGAAGAGTGTATTGGGACTAGAAAATTTAATTTTTCTAGTATTTGTGGACCGTATACATGACCATGCACAATACCAAACAAGAACTTTAAACACTGAAGGGATCATCTAGTTGAGAGAGATTGCATGTCAAAAATTGACAAGACTATTAAACAGCGCCAACATAGTGGCGACATTATGAAAATGCTTAAATGTTCATATGTCAAAACCTATAAGGTTTTATTTGCCTTAGAAACTATTTCAGCTACGTATATGAGCAGTGAAAGTTAGCTTAGGACCAAAAACTACACCCAAATCAGTAATAGTTGTAGGTTGTGTTCAAGTTTCATCTCCAATAAGATAACTGTATTCAATAGACTTCCTTTTTCGCGTGAAGGTCATAACATTGCAGTTTGATATGTTTAACTGTAGTTTGTTGGTAATGCTCCAATCGTGTAATAGAGTCAAGATTGTTTTGTAGATTTATAGCGTTATTAATAGAATCAATGAAAGAGAACAATTTCACATCTACGGAAAACAGCAGATACTTGCAATTCAAATGCATACTGAGGTTATCAATGAAAGCAATAATAATAACATAATAAATAGTGAGTAGATAATAAAATAGTAAAATTTTAGTCCCTACAGATCATCGAGAGCCAAGATCCCTTATCAGTTCGCTTTCTCTTATAATTGAACCGTTCTGGAACATTTGACCATCAGTGTATACATTTACTTGTTTGATTTTTCATTCATATTGTTTTGGAGTGTATTTATGTTCAAAATAATTATCCGCTACTAGAATGAAGAGAATCGATAGTAGTTTTACAATATATTACATCAATGAAAATTTGTTATTGTTGCTGCTAATTGTCTTGTTTTTGTTTAACTGTTTAGTAACGTAGCTAACAGGCTATTATAGTATTATTAAAAGACGACGTTATGTCTTTCATTTAATTTACTTTCTAATTTTATTTTAACAATAACACAAAGAACACATAAAATAATAATGACATGATGTACTTCTCTAACTACTTATTGCTACTTGTCTGCGCATGCATTCATGCATGTATACCAATATATGACACTAATTTAGAAACGTTGTTTTGGTAAAATCTATTACTTTGAAAATATTATATGTTACGCTGTTGTTATACACCTATAACTAATTATACAATATAAATATAAATAAACAAACTCTTGGACACACATCTTTTAAAGAGAAACCATTTCTTTTGTATTTTAATTTTTGAAACATTTGTTATCTTTATCTTAAACTTTCTAGAGGCTCTATTTTTGATTTGTCAATAACAAAGCAGCAAACTGATTTTTAATTTATTTAGGTATATACATAATTCCTAATTAATTTAAAATATTTCATATTTTTCAAGTAATAATTTTACCTGTTACTTCACTATAGAAGTAAGGCTTTATCTCACATACGAGTATATGGATATACTTGATGCGGCGAAAATTGTAGACGAAAGAAGAATATATTATTATAAAATCGACCCACTTATTTTGCATTTTGTCACCGAAAATAAGTAAACAAACCAGTTTATACAGTATGTAAAAGTAAAATAGTTCGTTTCGAAGAGGTGACTCATTAATCATTAGATATTACTGAAATAGAAAGTTATATTTTTAATTAGATCTATTCCAAATGTAAACGTATTAAATAAAATTATTTCATCTTTAATTTCTCCTAGTCTTGAATACTTAACCATATGTAAATTTTTCTCATCAAATCCGCATAGTTGCTATACTTGGTACTAGACGTCCTTCATAGCATACCATCTACAGTTTTATAGCTCTAAAAATCTATATATCTAAAACTAGTAAACTATCTAGTACTGGTAATAATAAAGCAAGCACGTAAATAGTAATTTTTTATTTAGTTTTATGTTTACTACCACCAATTTAACGATAACTGCTGCTCGAAATAATTAAAGAATATTTTACATATACAAGAAATCATAAAAATATAAATAAATATTACGTTATTGGGTGACTACTTTTATCTACTTGTTTTACACAACGACGACAAAATTAGTGATGGAAATTCTCGAGTACAAAAAGATGAAACTATTCGATTCCTGGAAGGGGTAACCACGAAACCGGTTGCCAAAATATATTGAAAAAAAATTGTGAGAAAAAGGACTTTTATATATATTTATTTATACAGTATGTCTCACTAAGTTGGAACCATATGAAAAACTTTTTTATTATTAATTTTAGGGAAAATAGTTATTCTTTATAACGAAAACGAGAATAGTACGTTTGGACTCCACAATGTTATCAAAATCAGTAAAATTTGTTTGTATTTAGATATTTAGCCGCCCGACAAGAACTAGATAATATATTAACTAAAAATGAAGTATTGACTTACAAACAAATTTTGGTCAAACTTATATAAAAAAGACACTGTTTCAAAGTAAATGGCGGACACTGTATCATGTTTATCATTTGTTTTTATATAAATTATACGATATATTTGAAATTATGTTAAAAAAATCGTGTTTGTTATAGTTTTCAACATATTTTTGAGAATTTGAATACAAGGCAACTTTTTGATGGATTCTGCGGATGATTTCGCTAGGTACTAAAAAAAGATATTTTACTTAATTTTCAGTGAGGTCTGAATATGACAGTTGACGGTTTCCCTGTTAATCAGTGAAAAATCAATCGCTGTATCTCGATCATTATTTTTGTACTAACCCTACTAAACTACACATAACGTGTTTTTAATCAAGAAACCATATTACTGACTGTGGATACTCATAATATACAGTATGTCTCACTAAGTTGGAATCATATGGAAAACTTTCTTATTATTAATTTTAGGGAAAAAAGTTATTATTTATAAAAAGTTTTGCATGTTCTAAAATATAAAATACAGTCATCAGATATTAATTTTCTTAGCTCGTATACGCGGTTTGTGAAAAATAAAAATTTTACTCAAGAGTATAGTACCTTTATATTTGATAATATTAAAAATTATTATAAGGAAAAGTTGATCAGAACTAAAAACTACGTTCAAATATACAATTATATCAATTTACATAAAAAATTAGGTTTTTTTGCCATGTTTTTCCCTAGTCCTTGAACAGAATTGTTAGAGCTCGACAATACGAATAATTCAAATCATTTTAATTTTTATAGTTGTATTAAACCAATATATCCTTCATTATTATTTGCGAATGTAATTAAAATTCGATATGTCAATGGATTCTTTGTTTTTTAGATATTTTTGTTGATAGGCATGGCCATATAATTAGTATTTTGACACATATTAAATGTCAATTTCTTCCACTGAAGAAGTATTTTAACAAAAACATAATATTATATGTTCTGGAATAAATTGGTATTTAATTAATTGTTGTTTTATTGACCTATAGGTGGAAATAGTTCAGGAATTGAAAGATAAGTACATAAAGGTCACAAAATAGATATATTAATTATATATTATTTAATTTATCGCTAAAATATACTTTAATTATTCTTTAATTATACCGACAAAAATTATTGCCTATATTCATATATTACAATATTACTTGCACTTCTTTGGTCACTTAATGAAATTTCGTAGATATATCTAAAATCAATTAAAGCATTTTCTTTCGGTACTTCATTTCTCGTGACGACCACTCGTAATTTATCTTTACAATATTACCTTACTGTTGTCTGAATTACTTTTGCCACTTCATCGCTTAATCAGCCAAAGCTAATTTCAATTCAATAATTTTTTTGCAAATTTTATGTTAAAGAAATGTTAAAGTTGATAAAGTCAATGCAATGTTATGTAATCATTTTTCTTTCATAAGCCAATGCTTTTAGATTCATTTTAATGTTAAAGAATAAAATAATAAATATTGAACTGCGTAGTGAACTAAGCAGATTTATATATGTGCTGAATACATATACTTCAAGAATGTTGATAAAATATAGAATTGTAGTAATAATTCTAATGATTATCAATATCGTCCTTAACGAGGAGTTAATAAACAATAGTTTTGCTATATCATGTCCGTTCGTAATTTTTTTTACATAGGTAATTATATGAGAAATTGTATCATTATACTGGAATTTTACTTTGTCTTTTAGCTGTAATGAAATATTTAAGTCATATGTATCGATATGTTGAATGCTGCCTATTCTATTATACGAGGCGCATCCAGAAAATAAGCTTCCTTACTTTTGTAAAAAAACGAAAACACACTTTCAGGAAAAAATTTATTGGCAACACGTACAGCAATGTTTTATTTATTTTTCAACATAGTCACCACCAGAATTGAGACACTTGTCGTATCGTGGGATCCACTTTTGTATCCCGCTGTCGTAGAATTGTGAAAGGAACCAGCGTGTGACAGACATCTGTAGCTCTTCGTCGTTGCCAAAACCCTCACCGAAGGAGAGGAATTTCTTGAGTTGCAAGAAATCGTGAAAATCGCTGGGAGCAAGATCAGGACTGTATGCTGGATAATCAAACAACTTCCAGCCAAATTCCGACAAAACAGCTGCTGTGCGCCGAGCCGTATGTGGACCAGCATTGTCATGGATTGATTTGAATGGCATCTCGAAATTTCTGCAGTGTTTCATTAAAGAACTTTATCAGCAACCGAACCTCGCAAGCGGCGGGAGAAAGAATAAGAATTTCCATTTCGGACCACTAATGCCACACTACTGGCACCGGACGGGACCTATCCGACTAGCATATGATTGATACGTCATAGATTTGTTACGCATGCGCAATTTACACGGCTAATTACGTTTACTTTAAAGGGGAAAAAATCGGGAAACTTATTTTCTGGATGCGCCTCGTACATATACATATATCGTCTGCTTTTTCCACAGCAACTATGAGGCAAATGGAACTTCATTATTATTAATTTAACAAAAAAATTGCCTCGTATTCATTCATAAGCATACTTCTTAAAAATAATCAATTAATGGCGCCCCAATTTTCAAAATATTCTCGCGTACGATTTTTTACTTCAAGAGCGAAATACCATGAGTGAACAATATTAATAGCAATAGTACCTTTTATTAGTTACATATGTACTATTAATAACTATTGTACTTAAGGGTGTTAAGTAAAAATCTACAAAGGCGAATATATTTTTACGTTACAATATTGATATATTCAAATTTACTATACAAAACAGCAAAATATATAAAATATAATTCTTATTCAGTAAGCGTAATTGAACTATTTTAAAGTATATTCGTTTTAAGAAAGTTGTTCGCTATATTTCTTATCTTACGAGCCCTAAAAACAAAAACAAAAATTTATTGAAAACGTTAATTTACACAACTAAAGTTAGCAGTTGTTAGACACCGTTTTACGAAAAATTCTGTTAAATTTAATCAAGAATGGCCAGAGGAAGTGCGAAAAATGTTAAAATTCGTGGATTGGTAATCGTTAAATATTCTAGGGGTAAAAAATACTGGAAAATGCGGATGAATTAGATTTGGCTAAATCAATAGTTAGGACATACTTAGGCACTATCGTGAAAGTGGAAGTGTCCAATGTAAAGCCAAAAGTTCGGGTAGGTCGAGAATTGTGTGTAAGAGAGATCGACAATTACTAATGAAAATTTGGAAACCGAGTCGTAATATTTTAATAGCCATCACAACACAATGGAATGCAGGAATAGGAAAGACTTTATGACGGGAGTGTTGTAGAAAGTGGATACACAAATCCGGACTTAGTTTTCAAGGTCGGTTCGAAAGTTTTTATTAAATTCTTGATTTTTCAGTATTAGTAAAGTTTTAGGCAAACGAGGAATCTCTGCTAACAGAAAACCAGAAAATAAGTCGACTCAATTGGGCAAAAATCGAAAATTATATGGACCGTTGAAGATCCAAGGTCATATTAAGTGACGAGTCGAAGGTTGACGTGTGCGGGAGACTTTCGTAAACGGGTTATCACAACTAAAAATGAAAATTTCTTAAAAGCATTATTATTTGGAGTGCATGTCCGCAATGAGTCTAGGAATGTATGAGGTGATAGAAGATACAATTAATGCGGTAAAACATCAAGAAATAGTATTGGCCTAAAGAGTGAATTATGGCAAAGTTTCAATTCTGACATGTGTCAACCATTAATAAAAATAATGCCAGACAGCATTGCAGCGGTCGTGAAAACGCATGGCAACCTAATGTCTGGCCATTGAACTGTATACTTTAGCCTAACGTAACTGGAACGGCAACTAGAGACACAAAAGCATATCAGGCGTTGAAGCTAAATAAAGATAACCAATGTGACGTATTTCTGTCAGCGTCTGACTTATAGTGTATTAGACAGTATTTGGCAGTTTATGTCAATGTACAACATTATTCGATTGTCATCCGAACTATTTTTTATTAATTTCTCGCTTTAGCTGCCGTACACCGCAATATGTTGAAAAGAGATAGAAATACGTGTTCACAGTTGCCTATCTTTTGCCCGGCTTCACTTTTTTAGTTCCAGTTATATCGTAGGTATATATAATATCGAGTTCACTGTGTCTGGCCATATTAAAATAGTAATTTCTTAAATTTTCGAACATTTAAGTCACGATATTGTGGAATGTTTTTGTTTATTTATTCGGTCACAGTTTATTTCAATGCGTATACAAAAAAAAATATTTAAATAGGTATTTGTTATAAATGATGGACTTATAATATGTTGTTAATATAGTTCTTTCATTAAATAATTTAGTTTGTTTAAATTATAGTTTCCAATTTTCAGTAACTTGTTTACATTATTTTTTGTACAAAATGTAATCTGTCACATGGAGATTAACCATAATAATACTACATAAAAACTCATCAAAATTTACCTGAGCAATTGCGGTAGACGAATTGTAAGGTTAAACATTGTTGCTTTTATTTCTACAACTTAAATAATACCACTAACTTAAAAATCAACAACAATTCGTTTCAATGGCGTTATTATATTGACGTTTATTGCATTGTTTTACTATGGCTAGCAAAGTGTTGACGTTTCCGGATATGATACTTTGATTTATTATGCAATTTGAAAATCTTTTTTTTTTATACGACTACTACGAAATATAGTCATTATTATCTGTCAGTTATTTGAATCGTAACCATGATCATTTTAGAACACATTTCATTATGCACGCGTTGCCTCAGCAACTTCCTAAGCAACCCGTTCGAAATGAAAAATTTCGATTCAATTCGGTTGCTGGATATATGAGAATGTGACATTTGATGTAAGCTGATATAACAAACGTCACAATTTGACGGACGGTACAGATTTACTGACAGATCCTACATATTTGCACACAATTCTATTATTAACGTAGCAGTTGGCAGCTGGCAGTCATATAAAAAGTACAATTATGCTACTTGCACTTCATTTCGTGCTCGTTGCATAATAGCCTTAACTTTTTGACCTTCTAGAACAGAACATAACAGAAACAGAATTTGCGGTTTCCTAAATGCTTGATCAGCACACTATTGGCGATATTCCAAAGCAAATTGCGATATTTAAGTTCAAAAGAGTAGTTATGTAACGGTCACTTTGCCAAACTAAACCAACTATGGTTATATTACATGTGAGTAGAGATATTTTAGCACTAAAACGTGCAGGAGTATAGAAATCTAATGAATTTGTTACGGGTTATGACAATTATTCCATCAATGGCTCAATTTTAACTAATTCATTGCCCCGATTGAAATTTTGAGTACCTAAATTTACATATCGTGAACCACTCCGGAAGTTTCGGAGGTTATTCTCAGTTATTATGCAATCTTTCAAATCCTGAAATATTTACACTTTTAGGTGAATAAAACAATAATTAATTAAATACCAATTTATTCCAGATCATATAATATTATGTTAAAAAGACTTCTTCAGTCAAAGAAATTGACATTTAATATGTATCAAATTACTAATAATATAAATATAAATGGCCATGCCTATCAACAAAAATATCTAACAAACAAAGAATTCATTGATATATCGAATTTTAATTACATTCTCAAGTAATAATGAAGGATCATTTTGAATGTCGTAGTATAGACATACACCGTGTCCGTAAATGTTTGAAGCTGACGCCTGTCAAAATGTATGCAATATCTGTGCTTAAAGTTTACCACCCTGTAGGTGAGTTCATTGCTATCCGTTCGTACGTTTGCGTTGATCCGTTGACCAATCGCAGCGCGTTATTTTTGTGCGCTTCATAGTCTATCCGCTGACGGATAAAGTTGGTTGAAGTTGAACTTATCATACTTGATAGTTCTATTTTCAATATATCGCAATATGAAATTGACAGTAGTGAAATTGAAATTGATTTCCAACAACACCATTATTCTTACAGCATGTTTTACAGCTTTCCAAATTATTTTGTTGTATTTTTGTAAATAAGTGAGGTTAACTCTTCAAAATTGGTACGTCAACGTACGTACAGACGCAAAGCTATGAACCACAAATCACTTAAAATAGATGTTCAACTCTATTGAATCAGCTGATAGAAAAAGTTGCCCGGCAAAGGGCCGGTTGCCACGATCGGGGGAGGAGAGAAATTAGGGGCAAAGGAGTAGGCAACCAGCATTACTAGTCTGTATGTAATTTGCATAAGATCTAGTTGTATATTTTTATTCACGACTCGTTTATCAAAACCTGTCATTTCACGATTCGATTTGCGTGCGTAAAAAGTCACTTTAAGCACGAGTGCGTAAAAGTAAAGTTGGTACTGCCTGGAACTGGATTAATTTAGTGACATTTTAAAATCATAAATTCCTAACCTTAATACTATGCTACCCAGTTCGTTGTTTTTCTATGAAAATAAAAGGAAATGAAATAGAAATTGATATATTTGGAAGGTATGTAATTCAATGTCAGAACAGCAACAAATATTATATAAATTACCATTTTGAATTTGATAATTTTAAATTAAATGTCATTTCAAATAATCAATACTGCCAACTCAATTTTTTTTAATTAATATCAAGAGATTAGTAGTGTGTCATACACGATTACGTATTTAACAATATAATATTAATATTATTATTATAGTTCTCGTACAAAAAATATTGTACAAACTTCGTGCGTGAAACATTTCGCGAATTCGTGTCCATAAAGCGCTCGCCTTACGGCTCGCGCTTTAAACTGGTCACTCATTCGCGAAATATGATTTCACGCACTTGGTTCGTAAATAACTATTTTGTACTCGCTTATCAAAACCTGTCATTTCACGATTCGATTTGCGTGCGTAAAAAGTCACTTTAAGCACGAGTGCGTAAAAGTAAAGTTGGTACTGCCTGGAACTTGATTAATTTAGTGACATTTTAAAATCATAAATTCCTAACCTTAATACTATACTACCCAGTTCGTTGTTTTTCTATGAAAATAAAAGGAAATGAAATAGAAATTGTTATATTTGGAAAGGTATGTAATTCAATGTCAGAACAGCAATAAATATTATATAAATTACCATTTTGAATTTGATCATTTTAAATTAAATGTCACTTCAAATAATCAATACTGCCAACTCAATTTTTTTCAATTAATATCAGGACATTAGTAGTGTGTCATAAACGATAACGTATTTAACAATATGTATTATTATTATAGGTAGTTCGTGTACAAAAAATATTGTACAAACTTCGTGCGTGAAACATTTCGCGAATTCGTGTCCATAAATATATGAATATGATTTCACGCACTTGGTTCGTAAATAACTATTCTTTCTACTGACGGTTTTTGATCGATTAACGAACAATTTTATGCCAGTATGTTTTATGTGTTTATTAACAAATAAAATGATTGGTATAAAATTGTGCGGAAAACGATCACTAACCGTTCGTCGAAAGAAAAAACCCATCATATTTCCATACAACGACGTAAATACGTGAGACTTAGACAAAAATCGAAGAACGAATAAAATCGCGCATGTGCATTAGAATGTTTTAGGAAATTGGATATAAAAATAATTTCTTGTCGCTATCGCCGCTGTTTTGACTTGCCACCATGAGATTTTAAAAAAAGATACTTTAGAAACTTGCGCTGAACTCTCTCCAGTGCCTGTACATGAGTAGTATATATGGGATACCACACCAGAGATGCATATTCCAATTTGGAACGCACAAAAGAAAAGTAAAGAGATTTAAGCACATTTAGATTAGTGAATGATTTTGTAATGCGCTGTATAAAACCCATCATTTTAAGGGCATGTGTCGCGGTATTGGTGATGTGTGTTCAGTGAACGTTACTTTACTATCGTAGTGTACCCCAAGATCTTTGGTAGTATCGAGCCGTTTAATGATTTGATTTTGTAGTATAATTATAAACAATGGGATCCAATTTTCTAGTATAAGTGACAATTGCACATTTGGAAATATTAATATTCAAGCCGTTTGTTTGACACCACATCTGAACATTATCTAATTGAGTCTGCAATTTATGACAGTCAGCCACAGAGTTAATAGCGACAGATACTTTTAGATCATCAGCAAAAAGTTCTTTGTCACGGTCGATCACCTCTACATCATTTATGAACAACAAAAATAGTAGGGGTCCCAAATTTGAACCCTGTGGAACGCCAGAGCAAGCAACATAAGGTTCTGATTGATAACCGTTATACGACACATATTGAACACGACGGTCGAGATAAGATTTCAGTAGCATAATTAATAGAGCATCATCAAAACCAAACGAGTCAAGTTTTTTTATTAAAATTTTGTGATTAATGTGATCGAAAGCTTTGGCTATATCAGTATAGATAACATCCATCTAACCTCCTCGATCAACAACGCTAGCTGTTCTCTGAGTAAAGCATAACAGATTAGTGAGCGTGGATCTACCCTCCATAAAGGCATGTTGCTCAATTGCAATGTAGTTTTTGACATTAGAATAAATGCGAGTATAAAGCACTGACTCAAATACTTTAGCAAAATTATTCAAAACTGATATAGGTCTATAATTACCAATCTGTGATGCCTCACCAGATTTCAGAACAGGGCACACCTTCGCTTCTTTCCATATTTCAGGAAAGACGGACGTACGCAATGACAAATTGAAACGCAGTGATAATGGATAGGCAAAAATGGTTGCGCAATCTTTGACAAGAAAACTGGATACCGATTGGTATCGATACCCAATACCAAAAATGGCGATATCGCCCAGCTCTAGAGAATGCTAATGCTTACTTTCAAGGTGAAAATAATGTAGTGCAATAAAATATACATTTGTTATTGTTTCTATAACTGTGACTAATATGGATTATGCGATTTCTTTCATTTATCATTCATCCTAACTTCTGATGTTTACTGATAATGTTATTATATAATTTTGACGTCAAATAAAAAAGAAGCTGCAACTAAAAATTTGCATTGCATACTTCGTTTCCATGCCAGGAAAAAAGTGTAAATAGAAAATGGCCAGGAAAAAGTGAAGTATAAATTTACTATAAAAGTAATTTTAGCAGGATTAATTCAGAAATATATGAAATATTTATTTTCAATATCTAATTTTTAAACTCAACATTCAGACCAGCTGAAACTATCTTGATCATCGTATTACATTCTATAAAAAAATATTCAAATTTTTTGCATAAATTATTTATGTCCAGCAGTTTACACAGATACCTATTTCTTCATATACTTGATTTTTAGTTTTTTAATTATAAATAACACATATTAACGCCTGAGGAATAGCAAATTTACATTTTAATATAGGTATTGAGAATGTAAATGTACAGTCTGTTCCAAAATTAATGTCACTTGATGTGATACATTATAACTTCTGTTGCGAAACGAATGCACTAGGTTTGACCGACATTTATTTTAGAGCGCAATTACAATATTGATACTCATCAATCAAGTGTGTCGAGTTATAAGGAAGATGATTTTTATTGGATCTTTTAATTGTGCGGGTGACATTAATTTTGGAACAAACTGTACATAGATAACAGTAGGTATTCCTACCGTATCTTTCTTTAAATATGTGATTTGGATACAAAAACATCTATTATTTTATATTACATAACACATACATTATTTTATATTACATCTTCCGAATTAGGCAATATTTGAATATTATTTATTGAGGATGAATTCAAACTTTTTGCAATCAATTGTTACGTATTTCTAATTTCCGATATCGCAACGTGATCGTGACCATTCATCAACTTATTTACTATTAACTGACCAAGGATTCCCAAACTATTTCGGGCAAGAGACCCCTTTTCCAAAATGAACTGATAGATACCTCAGACCCCCATATCTCTCTGTAATCTCTTGAAATAAATTAGGTAGTAGATGAGTGTATTATCATTCAAGCTCCAACGAATTTTAAAACAGAAATGAACTTTCAACCTAAGTGCAAGCTTGTTATATAATAAAATATGATCATGATCTCGTTCGTGATTACGTTAAATCGCATATATGCGTCAAATACAGCGCAAGTCAAAACGTGGCTAAGTGTTTCAGCCACGTTCTGACTACGCTCGAACTCATTATCTTGCACGAACTTGGCCACTGACTTGCCATGTTTTTCATTTTGTGCGAACTGTTGAGTTCTTTTAAGTACAACAATACTTCCTATTAAAATATTAGTCATTCTTATAACAAGTTGGTACACGTAACACAACTTATACAGTATCTTGAAAGTTTCAAATAAGAACTTGTGTTAATTAATAGGGGTCGATTTTTCGACCTTGTCGACCCCCAAAATCAGTTTTCGTTTATGTCGACCCCTGGGAAACCGATATCGAATCCAAACTGTTTTAAACGAATGAACGAATGCATTTGTTCTGTCACACAAGATTACAAGAAAGGTTGTTTTAATTAGAACTGTAGCAAAAGTCTTGTTTGTTAAAATAGTAGCTTGATTTTGCACATTTTCAACTTAAAAATAAGAGGGTTGTCAATAGTTATCTTGAATTTGACATGAAAGCGTTTTTGAAAAAAAAAACTGAACAAAACTCGTTGTTGCCCTCAGTAATTGTATACATACCTAACATCATCCATTGAATCTGAAATAGTGACAATTATAAAAAATGATAGCCAATGCCATCCTTTTTTATAATCTTTCATGCTTATTTTATAGCATAACAACTTAAAAAATGTTCTTTGGTTATTCTCCTTGCAATAACAAATATTAGTTTTTTTTTTAATTAAAGTTGACGACTAAAAATGATGAAATCTTCCTTAGAGAAAATACTTCATGGTGAACTTTTCTATTACTAGAAAATAAAGAAGAGGAAACTACTGATTAGGCTTTATTAACTCCAAAATTGGCAAGAAAACTATTGTTATAGGTGGGAAAACTTTATAATCTACATCACTTTACATTTTAATTTAGTATCATTTTCTAATAGAAAATAATTCCATCATTAATACTTTTTTGTTCCGAATAATTAACTACGATTATGTTGAAGGAAGTGCCGGGAAAAATATATTGCCTCAAATGACCTCGGTTTCTGGTATGTACTAATGTATCCGTATGTAATGAGGGCACTAGTGACACAACAACCTATTCGTTTATTGCGGAAGGATAAAGTCAGCGATGTGCATAAACAAGTTAGAACAAACTTCAACTAAACTATTGAACTAAAATCGAATAATACCGAAAGCTTAAGCCATTGAACGAACCAAAATGCAACTAAATCTTTGCAAATATCGTCCAATGTAAAGTCTTGTTGCAACAAAACAATGCTCCATGTCATACTGTACTAGCTTCTACAAAGGGATTGCAAAAACTTTCTATCCCACTTTTGGAGCGGTCTCTATAAAAGGCAGATATAAATTGAACATTTGCAGTCTGAACTACGGAAAAAGATTTGTGATCGCAAATGTTCATCATAAAAAGAACTATTGTGGAGGAATGGAATGAACTATTTTCTCCCAGCTGCCACAAACTTGTAGAAAGTATAGAAGAAACATGGACCACCAAAATATTAATTTCCTAATGAAAATTAATAAACATTTCACTGTAAACTTGTATGTTTGATTTTTGTCTTATGAATTTTAAAAAACACTATTGACAAGGGTATTGGTACATATAAATACAATACCTCCTTACATTTAAAACAACATTGCAAAATTCTAGATTTAATTGAAAATGCCTAATGTTCCGCTATATACTGGGTAGATATATTTAAAAAATTGATCCATTTTTGTTCGGTGTCTACGAAAAAGAAATTTGTAGATAAATTCGAATACCTAAGTATCAAGTAACATACATTTTGGACATAGATGAGCAAACCACCATAGAAAAACTAATTTCCAGTTTTGTTTGATATATAATATTGATACTCTCTCTCTGTTAATTTTTAGATATAACTGCTTCATGACCGCCTTTTACATACGTAACTTCAACCTTGTAAAGCTATAATTTTCAATGATATGATACAATACGTCATACATATTTGGACAAAGTATGACAAACAAAAATTAAAAACAATTTATAGGCATATTGTTTTGAAGGGCAGTTCTATTTACCTATTGGATACAGATACTACATTAAAGCAACAATGGACAACCCAAAAAGGGTCAGCTTATTATTGTCCCAAGCAAGCGTCAACGTATACTTACGTTATTAGCATTATAAGATTTCAAAACATGAGCTCTTATGTTATCTCTTATATGTATGTACATTATAATATGTATGTACATTATATGCATGGCTGTTATGAAACTAAATGATTTTATACATTGGGACAACGTTAGATCTAATATTTAATTTAAACACAACATGACGCATGTTATCAAGTGAAACCTCTACTTAGACGTCCATTTGCAAATTTTCCCAAACTTCAGCCTAAAGGTCATAATGTATACTATCTTTCAGCGTTAAATACTAATTTTGGCTTCTTCATAAGTTAACGCCACGAATGCTCATATCAATCGCCTTACTATCCAGCAAAATAAGATGCTGCAAATAATCCCTGAGGTGCCTTACTTTGTCCAGAATATACATATACTTTAAGATGGATCTTTGGTCTTGTTTGCCATCTCCAGTTATAATTACAAAAAACTACGTGATTGATATAATGTCGATGGATCACTACAGTACATCCAATTTATATATGACGCTAAATTTTCCGTGTATTTTGATCGCTTGCTATTGAAACGGACTCTACTTGAGTATATACACTTTATATTTTAATTTTTCAGTTATACCTCACAAGCTTTCGTTAGCCTTACAACAGCTAATAAGCAATAATTAAGGCATCGATCTTAGCAGAACAATCAAAATACATTAGAGTAAAAATTTTATACAAAACACTCATGTTACTCATTATTACTTTAATTATGTCTGAGTAAATACGTAGATTTAAAGAGAAGACAGCCAAAAAGGTCACGGACACACCAGATTTATTATCAATTACTTGGAAATGGAGGCATAGAAAAACTATTGCATATAAATTGTATATTTTATAAAGTAAAAATAATATCTTACAATACGTATATATTATATCCTATACCTTTTTAATAATACAGCCATTACCAATCATCAGATCATACATCCTACACCAGTACCTTTCATTAAAAAAAATTAAATAAATTTTCACTATAAAAACTAAATAGATAAAAGTACGTATATAAAATTTAACTTTTTTATAATGCTATATGTAGTTAATTAATTTGTAGTACTGTCATTCTCAAATTATGGCCATTTTACATGTATTTTATTTACGCTTTAGTCAATTTAGTCACATACAGATTTAACAATCGATCTATAACCGGGAAGCAGCGAGCGAATTAGTATGTGTAAAGGCTCATTTATACATGCTAGTCAACTCGGCCGAGGTGATTGACTAGCAAGCCACTAGCACTCAAGTAATACGTGTAAACATTCACTGGTGCTAGTTCAAGCTAGCACCAGTGAATGTACATGTATTATGTGAGTGCTAATGGCTTGCTAGTCTATCACTCGGCCGAGTTGACTAGAATGTAGAAATGAGGCCTAAACACGACATGTTATGCTAGTGAATGCGCAAGCAATTTACTCGGCCCAGTTGACTAGCATATATAACTGGGCCTTTAAGACTTTTGTTTGCAAAGGGTAAAACAATTTCTGAAAATGGTTGCCTCAACCAACTTACTAACCAACCAACCCTACACTATGTATTTTACACAATCATAATAGTTGTATCTCACTTCAGATATACCATTTAGTTATAAGTTTTTTTGATCCTTTAAAAAATGTCTATGTAAATACTGTAACATTCTATTGTAACGAAAATTAAATTGTAACGGAGAAGACTTTAAATGAACCTATTATAATGTTGCTAAGGTTTTTCGCTTATTGTGATACTGCAACTCCATAGTTGCCAAAACCCAGGCGGTAAACCACAATTTAACCCTAAAATTGCCCTAGCATGTAGAGGAATTTCAGGGTTTCAGTCAGCAGGAATAAATTTACAGAAAACGATTTTAGTCCAGCTGAAAAGTTAATAAATCACGAAGAGTTTGACTGCCAAAATGCATTAAAAAATAGGACCTGCATCACGCCCATTAAACAAGTTACTGCTTTAAAGCAGGAAAATTGAAATCAACTATATGACCTCAAGCATCATGTAGTGGACCTCCAGAAACGCAACGGAAAAGGAGCTCTACGGAACGAATCCTACATGTAAAAGTTGATGTTATTTAACCAATACCGGCGCCATAACAGAAGAAATAGATAGTGCTCGAGATTTTACTGATATTACTGATAAACATACTGAGCTGGCTAAAACTGCATAGACTAACGTTAAAATTTCCTATATAAATGTAAAGGCTTTTATGTGAGTTATCTTTGACACTTTTTACCTATTTGCCTCAGAATACACAAATAGATCACCGACTATAGATTGATTCTTAAATTTGTATATGAACAAGCAATTTATTTTCAATTATCTCTTATAATTAATAGTATTTAGAATCTTAAACTAATGTTCAGACAATATCCAAACAAGATTCGTCATCCAAATCTTCAGTTGCGTTCGTAATAAAAATTTTGATTGCAAGTAGTGCTAATTTACCGCATAATAATTTATATAATTCGTAATATGAGTGAATTTATAATTAGATAGTAGATTTTTGACGAACATCAGAACAAAACACAACAATCTAAATTCTATTATAAAAAATCCAGTATCACCTAACGTTATACAATTAATACGTCTAAGTTATGTGTCGAGTTATAATCTTATTTAAACTCATTTCTTATTAACATTTCATTCATTACGTTCACTATAAATATGTAAAATAAATTATTTTGTTTATATTATACATGTTATTAGATTCATCAAAGTGAACTTTTAGGAAGACTGAGTAAACGTTTCATAATTTTTTATACAAGTGTAGAATGACAACTTAAATTGCATTTCATTTATATGTATTATCACATAGACTTTTTGTAGTATGACTTTATACCCTCTCAGCTGAGATGTTGCTCGAATTATAGTTCTTTCTATGACAAAGCGACGCGATATTGTTTGGCATATTAGGATTACCTCTCATCTCTAAGAAATGGAATTAATCCACAATGTAAGGACGCGCTGGTGACATTTTATTGCATATTAGGATTATCTCCAATCTTTGTAAAAATAAAAAATATAAATATCTATTGTGTACACAAAAGGAATTGCAAACAGGAAAGAATTTTTTATTACAAAGCAGGTGGCTGGTATCATTGCGAAATACAACTGATGGCAGAAATATCGCAGAGTTACTAATGCAAATAGCAATTATATATAAGTTCAAATATTTTCTGCAATATAATAATTTAAAAAAACATGCTAAGGAATTCTTCAAATTTGCGATGATGAAAGACGAATACATGTGAAAACAACAACAACAGGATACAAAAAACTTGCCCCAAGCAACATAATGTAAACAATACTGAAGAGAAAGATTATATTAATAAATGTTTTGGATCTTACATTACATATAAAACTCTACTTAAAAAAGAGGATTAAAAGAAAAAAAACTTCCTCCTTTATATACATACTCAAAATCGATCGTAATTTCTTCGACATTTATAATTGTAACTTGTGAAATTATTAAACTGAATTGTACAAAACTCATAATACTAAAAACAGTCGCACAAGTATATACTCGGTCTGAACAACGATAGCTGACTGACGGTCTCCTGACTAACTTTTGCTAAACGTTTTACACATACACAGAATAAAAGAAAACAAATATAGATTGTAATAATGGCTACAAGCAATCGGTAGAAATACAGAACAATAGATACGCTGTTTAATTTGCGTCCTTTCAGTCCACAATATATAACAGATCTAATAGACTGTGCAAGCTTTGAAGGAAATGTGTTTGTTTGTAATTCTTGCATATAAACATTTTTGCGGTTGGTTAGAATGCTGGTTCATACCATAATTATTAGTATGATACAAAATAAAATTAACTACATAATGCTATATTTAGCTCTCCGAAATTCATATTTATCCAAGAATTATTGACCCGAATGAAACAAACGTTAAAAAAACAATTCTATTGTGACTTAAAGTATGAGATCCAATTTACTGAGATCCGTAAATATTGGCAACATATCTGATACCTATTGAAACTAATAAAATAAATGCAATAGTTACAACACCTGGTAATTTAAAGAAATTACGTTTTTTCAGTAATTGTGTTAGGAAACTTGTTTTAAAATCTGAATATGGTGGATATCTAGCAGCTGCCAAGCTTTCTGCAATTATATTGTAGTCCTTGTAAAGGCAACTTTTTTGATGTGAAAAGGTCTCGAAAGAATACTTGCCATGATATCGCCCCATACCGCTATTACCTACTCCACCAAATGGAAGACTATCTGTTAGAAAGTGCATCAATGTATCATTAATCACAACTCCACCAGAGGATACATCAGTTAAAAAGGCATTTATTACATCCTTTTTCTTTGAAAATACGTATAGTGCTAGAGGTTTCTCTCTTGAATTAATAAAATCTATGGCATCTTGATAATTTTCTACATTTATTATTGGTAGTATAGGACCAAAAATCTCATGTTGCATTATAGGATCATCTGCTTTGATATTAATTAAAATTGTAGGCTCGATAAAAAGATTAGATTCATCTGTAGCACCACCTATAGCTGTATTACTTTCAGTGATTAAGTTCCGAAGACGACTAAAATGTTGATTATTGATAATTCGACAATAATCAGGTGACTGTTTGATATCATCATTATAAAATTCCTTTAAAATTTTCTGTGCCATCTCAATAAACTTATGCTGCACATCTTTTGCATAAAAGATAATCAGGTGCTATACAAGTTTGACCTGCATTTACGCATTTCCCCCACAATATTCTTTTAACTGCAACGTCAAAATTTACTGTATCGTCTATATAAACAGGACTTTTTCCACCAAGCTCTAATGTTACAGGTGTTAAATATTTGTTTGCAGAAGCATGCACAATTCGACCCACTGCAGTAGAACCAGTATAAAAAATATAATCAAACCGGTGCTTTAGTAATTCTGTAGTTTCAGCTACACCACCACAAACCACTTTGTAACATTCATTGTCTAAATACTGGGGGATCAACTTCTCCACAAGTTTTGCAGTTTCTACAGCGACTTCAGACGGTTTAATAATCACGCAGTTTCCAGCTGCTATAGCGCCTGCAAAAGGGGCTCCCAATAATTGTAACGGTAATTCCACGGTCCTATCACCAGAACTACTCCGTAAGGTTCTCTTATAATATAGACACCATCAAATACATTAGCTACATCTTTAGAAGGCTTCTCCGGCTTCATATATTCTCTTAAATTATATATTAAATTACGTACATCATTTTTTAATACGTTTTACTTCACCGTTATAGATTCTTGTTTACTTTTTCCTAAATCAATTTTCAATGTATCTATCATTAACTGTGTATTATCTTCATATAATTTTAGTAACGCTTTTAATTGTGTTAGTCTGAATTCCAATGTTTTTGTTTTTCCTGTGTTAAAAACTTTTCTTGTGCTCTTAACTAAATCTTCATACTTGTTGGACATTTTTAGAACAATTATTAATTTATACTGATATTTCTAAACCTACAATATAAATGAATACTTATTATATATTTATTAACTTCATAAATGCGCTTACACTTCTATGTAGTAATAATTACAAATTTTATGTATTACAATAAAGACGAAATAAAATCAACTGGATATAACTGATTTACGTTTCTTTAAGGCAATTAATTCTTGTATGTAATAGATGTACCATCATTGAAAAGTAAAATGCGAAAACCTGTAATGCAACTATTAACAAACTATAGCTATAATAGGATAATTAGCTTTGTTTTTGCAGCCGTTTCCAACGGTTGGAAGTGATTGGAAGTATCAGGAGCATGCGCATTACAATAAAACCGAACGCTTTTATTGCAATGGGCATGCTCCTGATACTTCCAACCGTTGGAAACGGCTGCAGAAACAACGCTATTATATCTGGTAATATAGCGTTCCCATTTTAGTTTTCAATGATGGTACAATAGCATAGATAATAATATGCTGAAGATACGGAACAAGGTTTCGCGAGTCCCATGTACGGTCATCCACTGTCATCAAGGTTTTAATTGTGGTTTTAAGTACGGACACATTTCTCTAGACGTCGCTAGCATTACTTTTTGAAATGGGAGAAAACGCGAAATTGAGTGTGATTATGATATTATAGTGTTGTGCTGGTTTTTGTATGATGTGTAAGCAAGCATCTTTGTAATTTTTGTAATATTCTTTGGGAAGCTATAATGTAAGTTTAAGAATTAAATATGACGACGTGTTTAGTATAGCAATTTGTTTTATTGTTTTCTAATAATAATGGCTATCAAACGTGAAAATATCGCTATCCAAAAACCTACTAACTATCTAGAATAGGTTATAATTATATAGAAAGAATTAAATTCGATTGTAAATGTGATCATGAGGAATTAAAATCGCATACATTCCCCATAGGAAGATTTTTTGATGTATTTTTGGTTGCCTACACAATATCCTACAACATAAATATTTATTATTATTATTTATGAATAACCTATTAACTATCAAACGTTGGAAATTTGCTATCAAGCACCTGCAACC
The DNA here is from genome assembly GCA_023690525.1 of Holotrichia oblita. Classification (NCBI taxonomy): domain Eukaryota; kingdom Metazoa; phylum Arthropoda; class Insecta; order Coleoptera; family Scarabaeidae; genus Holotrichia; species Holotrichia oblita. The sequence continues at coordinate 47,226,990 of CM043022.1, forward strand.
GATTCTGTTTAGAATAATTAAATTCGATCGCTATATAGAGATGGGGAGGGACTTGTTTTATTTTTTATTTATAAACTATTAACTATCAAATATTGTAAAGTGGTTATAAAAATCCTACAGAGGACATACAAACGATTCTGCTTCAAAAAACCAAATTCAACAGAAAAATGTCATAGGAGCTAATATTACATGCATTTTCCATAGGAACTTGTTTTATTGTCTTAAGCTAATGACTATCAAACATGGAAATATCGCCATCAAACACCTATAAATGATTGTGCTTTAAAAAGAATTAAATTCGATGACAAAATAAACTATGATCTATTAAGAGGGTCGTCTACCAGCTGATTATTTTACAGCGGTGCCATATCTACATAATTCTATAAATCGTTTGCTTGATTTTATTTCAATATAATTTGAAAATTGGGCTTCATACACATATTTCTACACCTACATATGCAATTTTGTCTGTTAATATTCGGTATTAACTTCACAATCTCTTTTCCCGTTACAGGCCGTTACCTTGATCCGGGAATCGATATTACTCTATTAATTTTTAGATTTAATTACTGAAATTTGCTATGAGCATTCAAAATATGTCTATACATGTGTGTATCAAGCCCGATTTTAAAATACGTATTAAATAAATTATAAAACATTATATTATGAAAAAATTTAACTGTGGCAACATTGCCAACTGTCAAACAGTATACAAACGATTCTACTTATGTACTGAAAGTGAATTTGATGGGAAAATGGAAAATGTAGACATGAGTGACTAACATTGCATAACTTTTCCCTAAGAGTTTGCGTTATTGTTTGCTAATAAATTATTGATTATCAAACATTGGAAATTCATTAGGTATCAAACACCTAAAAACGATTAAAATAGTATATACAAGTTTCATAAGATACGATTTTTGCGCACGCGTTTGAGTTTAGAATTTTAGAAAACGAGCCGCTAGGCAAGTTTTCGAAAGAACAAGTGCGCAAAAATGGCTTACGAAAAGTGTATACTATTGTTAGTTTCATAAGACACGATTTTTGCGCACGCGTTCAAGTTTAGAATTTTAACAACAAAGTGCGCAAAACTGGCTTATAAAACGTGTATTTTATACTATTTTTTCTATTTTCGTTATTAAAAGTTCAAAAAAGATTAAAATGAGAGCCATGTATTGTTCGAACATTTTAGAAATTTTCTTTTTTTGAAGTTGGTTACTCGGATTTTTAAGTAAAACAATTTAAATATTTGAATATATCGGCGGTGTTATATATCATTTTGTTTAAAATTTTGTCTGATTTATGCAATAAATTAAACTTCAAAAAAATAAAATTAGCGTGCAATAAAGTTAATGGAGCTCGTAAATAGTAGCAATTTTTAAATTTGAAATAAGAGCTGAATTTTTAGATTCAAATTCTTAATTCCATAATTACCGATTCTGACTATTTTTTTAATTCCTCAAATAAATGCGTCTATTATTTGGAGAAGGCGATATACATTTACTAGAACTGCATGAGATAGATAGGTATTGACATAACAGAAAGTATTATATTGCCTGCGAAGTCTATCCAATGCCTTAATTCCGGTTCTTGACAGCTATTGAAACATGCGCAATTCAATAGCGTTGTTTGGAATTGGGAGTTGGCTTCCTTCATCATTTTTCTTTTGCCGACGCCATTACTGTTGGTAAGAAGCGTGATCTGACTAGTGTTTAATATTTAGTTTGCTGTTCTGACTTATATAATAAGGTAAGTGATATTTGTATTATATTTCAAAATATCCAAAAAACAAATTTCTTACGTATATTTGGCATGAAGATGACATTCCGTTTTGTAACGCAAAATCGTGTGTGAAACCTTGGAATTGATATTTTCGTGTGTATTTACATACATAATTTTATTTCATTATTTACAACTCTTTTGTATATCATATGCATGGCGATCGCATAAATATTTGTAAATGAAAACTTGAAAATAGTCATAAATATCTTTGCATCGAATTTTTGAGCCGGTCGGGTCGCGCCCATGGAGCAACCCCCGCTTGGCAAACGTGCGATCTATTGCAATTATTCTTGATTCTTGCATCCATTTTCGGGTCTACGGAATTCGATATTGATATAATGAGGCTAATACGGTACGTTCAAACATTAGAATTATGTTATAAACATTACGGAATTGTTTGTTTACTATTAGGTTTGATTTGGTTTTCATGTAAATTTAGACTGAAATCGCATATTTAGACAGACCACATAATTAGTAATACCTATTAGTATACCTTGTTTTACTATCGTTAAATTGTAGTTTCTAGTGTACGGTCATATACAATAGAATTCGAATCTTTCTTTTTTTTATTAACCCTAAAAAAACAAATATACCAGATACAACTCGTTTGCAGCATCTCCGTTCCTACTAAAGAATTGAATAAAACGTACACACAAGAAGCCGCCAAACTAACCGGTTATGCTTCAGTTTGAGCTTGCCAAATGTTATTGATGTTTGATAGGAAGCGAAAGATAACTTTTATTTTAATACTGAAAACATCGATGAATTAATTCATTGGTTTTTAATAATTTTCTAGGAATAGTATTGCACGCACGCAATAAACCCCTCATTAACAGACATAGTTCAATTTCAACTCAAATAGTAGTAGACTTTCGTTTTTTTTTTAAGAATTCCGAAATAAAATCTTATTTGAGTAATGGATCTTCATATAGACATGCCAATATTTATGTATACACAAAATTATATTCAACTTTGCTTTCGTTAACTTAGCGTGCTTTATTTCTTCCAACAGCAGCGCATAGTTGAGACGTTTAGCAGTTCATTTTGCAAGATTTTTTTCTATTATGTTGTTTCATTCTTCATGGAGAAGGATCCGTGCTACGGCGGAAGATGTTGGCGCAGCTTGTACCTTTAAATCTAATTAATTCCATAAAAATTTAATTGGATTGAGGAGGCCATTCCATACTTGTGAGACTGCCGTCTTGTATTTTGTCACAAATAATAGTAGCATATTCTATTAGCTGTATGTTTCGCGTCATTCTCTTGATAAATGTGAAGCTTATACTACGTCTCTGACAGAAGCACTCCCCAAATCATCAGCGAATCTTCTCCGTGCTTGGTGGTTGGTACCTATAATGCATTCTTCTGACACTCGTTTTCTTGATGATCTAACAAATACACGTCCAATTTTATATATCCTTACAACAGTTATAAATGTTTAAGTAACACAAACTACAATGGTATATAGAAAAAAACTATATATATTTTCATATAATATTTAGTTTAGAAACTAAGCGCTTACCAAACTTTCTTCCGCTCAGCCCGTTCGATCGTTTTCGTAAATACCCCTCGAGATGTATGTATACCTAGTTGAGTATTGAGATTATCCCGACCGAATCGGCGTGAGCGGAAGAAAGTTTGATATGGTCTTCTTTCTAAGGGAAGACATTATTTAATATACAAACTGTATACAGTGGTGACGCGATAATCCGGAATAATAAAAACCAGGACGATTCGGATTACTAGAAAATCCGGATTAACAAGGCATGCTCTAACAATATGTATGTATTACATATGTATGTATACCAATTCTTATCATTATCATACATAGTGTTTCGCTTTTTCCATCAGAATCTCTGGAGTTATAACCGAATGCCTTTGTATTTGCGTTAAAAAACCAATCATATAACTCTGATTCCATTTTCGGATATTCAGGCTTGCGTATTTTTTTTTAATCGGTGCAGAGATACAACTGTTAACATAGCTGACAATAAAAAAGGAAGGAAATTAATGATAAAGATCATTTTAGAATAGATTTATAGACACCTTTTATTTTTTTCGAATTTCTTTTAACATCTGAAATTGTTGACGTTCCAACATTATATTTCTTTGCTAAATCTTTTCCAAATGTCCTCTTTTAAGTTTTTCAAGTATATCATACCTTTGTTTAATTGTTAAAGCTATATGCTTTCGTGTTGGAGCGATTGAAACTTCTGAAGGTGTTGGTTTATAGAAGAATAAATGAATGCAACTGTGCATGTTGGAACTTGTTTGAGAGAAACTTCGTAATTTCTCGTACGCAATTCGAATGATATCGAGTCCGGATTTCCGAGACAGCAAAATCCGGATTACAGAATACGCAATGAACAAAAATAGGTGCGGAAAACCGAGGAAAAGCAAGATTCGGATTATCGCGTCACCACTGTACATTAAAAATGGAGCATTGTGCATTATTATCTATAGAAAAGGTATAACTAACGGTAGGACTTATTAAACTTGAACAATTTCACGTATTTTGTAAATTTGGGTACACCGCAGAATAAGAATAGCATATTTCGCAGTTTTTGGCTCAATAAACTGCAGTTTTATGTTCGACATGTATTTCATAATACATATGCGTATTTGATTAAAGCAGAAACATTTAAAAAATGAATTAGGTTGTAAATTTCCCCATTTAATTTTCAATAGTTATGCTTTATTGTATTTGAGTAACTAATTAAAAATTAACTTCGATGGTTTTTTTTTTCCTTTAATACATAATGGCATTAAATAAACGAACACAAAACAATATAAAATCTATATAGCAATAGGTATAATTACATTATTCAAATATTTAAAGTCAGATGGCGCTCCCATTGAGCAAATTTGATGAAATTACATTCTGCTTTTGTTGTGGGTCCACAATGTCTGTATTCTTGCCGTAGCATCCCCAACAGTTTACGCTAATTATAGGGGCACCGGCTATGTTATTACCCCTGCTGCTGTAGACTGTTACTATTATTATAGTAATACAAGAATTACATTAAATAGCATGATAATTGCCATAAGAATACATATTCAACAAACAAGGCAACTAAATACAATAAAAATAATAAGAACGGTGCTAGAAGATTTAAATTAGAAAATTAGAAATTCGCTCAGTCAGGTATTAAGAAACGATGCCTGCTTTCAACAAGATGAGGCATCACTTCATTGAATGAGCTCTATACTCCATTCAACTTAAAGAGTGTAGTAGTTGGCGCCACAATCGGCGTTGGTTTTACACTAGAGAATTTAAATATACCGCTCAATTCAAAATCGACATTGACGTAGGTTAACCTTCAAATGCGGTAAATATACAAATAGATTACAACGTATGTATATTTTAGCTAATAATGTCTATATAACATTATGAATCAATACATTTCTATTTTATTACGTTTTATTAAACTTTTTACAGCTTCTCACAGGCAATTAATGATAAAGATTGATTTTTTTCTTAAACTGTGATTTGTTATATTTTAATTGTTATTAAAAGATTATTGTACTAGCATTCTTTGTTCAAGATTTCCAAAACGGTGGAATTTAGATCTAGACATATTCTAAATTAGCCGAGGATTTAAAATAAGCAATAGGTGTTTCATTAAAAAAAGGTGACAGCTGATGATGTCACTGACATATTGAAGGCACTAAAAATAGAGAAATCTCATAAAGCGATTTGCATCGGAGTATGAACGTTTTTATTAGATTAATCCAGAGCACAAAGAATATTTGAAACGACATTACAATACATAACATACATTATTTTTTCTTATTTATATTTGACAAGAGTACTGTACAATTAAAACTAGTAAATTCCGTAATGGTTTTTCGTTTTAACTTTTATATACATACATATTTCAAATAGGTCTGTCTAAATCTTATTAATTATCGACATCTATCTAATTTTTATAAGTTAGAATATTGAATTTTCAATTAACTACTACCGATTAACTATAGTTTACAGAAAATAAAATAACCTCGATTCAAAGAAACCGGTTTCATTCAGCAGAAGCAAACATTTACCAATAGATTGGTAGCACTTTCGTGGGATTAATAGAAATTTAAACTACCACCAATGACATCAGAGTGCTGCCAATCCATCGGTTACTGATGCTTTTGCTGAAATTGCCCAATGTTACAACTCTCTAATGTAAAATGACACTTGCAACGTGAACAATTCTATTGTAATCCATAAAATTCCTTGATGCAGTAAACATGCTTTTTTGAGATTATTCCAACGGGTCGACATTCTTATGACCGGATCTTATGTCCACTCAACCTTGAAAGTTTTCTAATAATTAATATCTTTTTTTACTTTATATTAGTTATCAATACTGGTAAATATTGAAGGTTGTTTTGACATATGAATAGACCCGGTTATTAAGTTATGATGGTGCGTTAAGAGGATACAGGTTTTATATTCGCGAGTTGGATACCTTGCATTTAACTGCCATTGTTGCTTTTAGTAAATGTTCACAAAAAGTTTCTTCTTCTTTTACATGTTTTTGCCCTTAACGACCATTAATATGAGGACAATTACTTCATATAAAAATATAGTTTGTACTGGAAACGTATTAGTCTCATTATGTTAAGTCGGAATTCGTGTTTTATTTGTACGAGTTTCAGGCAAAAGCCATCATGCCGGGCTTTAGCAGTGCGGGAACGTTCAAAATCTTTATCGGAAACCTTGCCGAGAAAACGGCCATCACTGATATACGACCATTATTCGAAAAGTACGGAAAAAGTGGTGGAATGCGACGTCGTGAAGATTACGGGTTCGTTCATATGGAGAACGAATCGGAAGGCCGCGAGGCGATTTTAAATTTGAACGGACAAGTTCTCAATGGACAGCCAATGAAATGTGAGGCCGCGAAGAGTAGAAAGGCGCCAACGACGCCTACCACAAAGATATTCGTGGGAAATCTGACGGATAATACTAAGGCACCGCAAATACGCGAATTGTTCAAAAAGTTCGGCACCGTGGTGGAATGCGACATCGTTAGAAACTACGGTTTCGTGCATCTCGAATCTTCGGGCGATGTGAACGAAGCGATCAAAGAGTTGAACGGCACATTGGTCGACGGTCAACCTATGAAGGTGCAAATTTCAACCAGTCGCGTTCGTCAGAGACCGGGCATGGGAGACCCGGAACAATGTTACCGCTGCGGACGCGGTGGTCACTGGTCAAAAGAGTGTCCCAAAGGTATGGGACCGGACCGCTTCCGCGAGCGGATGTTCGGACGTGATCCATATCCACCGCCCCCGCCACCGCCTTTCCTGCGCGACCGGATGATGGGCCGATTTGGGGTACGCGATATACATAAGCCTAACTTTATTACATACAGCTTCTGTTACATTTTCCTCAATGCATTCCTCTATTCGTACCGTTATGCAGAATTAGTCTTGCTTATTACGTATAATTGCTATTTTTCAGTTATATTGATTGTAGATGTTTTGTAAAATATGTACTTCCCAATAGAAAGTTCGTATGTGATACTTTATAATTACGGCTATAGAATTTTCCAATAACAAAGTAAGTTTTCTTTCAAAATATGATTTTATTATCAAATAAATAGTATTTGCTGTTTTGTATTAGAAGTGATGGTAAAAGGAATATGTCCCCTATTAAGTTTAATTTTAGTTCGATAATCTGAGCTGAATTAACTTTATAAACACTGAGCCACAAAATTTTTTTTCAGAGTAAGCTATGCATTAAATCGGTTGTCTTACCTCGATTCATCATTTAAGCGAGAGTACGACCGACTGACATTCATTAAGCTCACCTAATGTTCAAGTGTATGATTAAAATACATTTATTTAGGTCGAGAATTGATCGTGATGTTTATTGTTCAAATCAAAAGAAGGATAAAGGAAGAAAGATAAAATGTATTAAATAAGATTAAACTATAGATGTGGTTTGTGTGAGTAATTCATGCTAGTATAGGACAAAGAAAAACTCACTTATCACAAAAATGTATTAATGCTACTGGTTTTGTGAAATAAGATTTATAAAATAAGGTGTGTTATATGGTTACTGCCTTCATCTCTACGTGTAAACTTTTTCGTTTAACAGAATTAATAGCATTTTCTTGGATTCAAGGCGCATTACTAATTTCTTCGTTCTTATTAATGATCCTTTGTCGCAAGTTACAATAATACTTTTTCTTTAAAGTACGGTTACAAAAAAATCACAAAAACGAGGCTGGTCAGATCGTCTTTGAATTTAAACATAAGTTGATCTCAAAAAATTTTGCTTCCGATTTTTGTTGGTATGTACACTCGGTACGACTTAGTCTTCGAACGATTTTTAGTGAGTTACCTTACTAAAATCGTTCGAAGACTAAGTCGTACCGAGCGTACCTATATATGCGAGCCCCATTTCATCAGAAATAACCTTGTAACTCATCATCATGTAACATCAAGTTCTCCATTCAGTAACGTTCAGCGTTTAATATTAACGTTTGTAAGCATTTTTTGGCTGTTGCTTAAACTATCTTATTTTTAATCTACATACTTTCCAGTAACCCTTCTCTGACAAATAGCTGCCAACACTCCAATTTTCTGTGAACGCAGTGGTGCTTCCGGAAGAAAATACGGGTATTTGCTCTCCACATTCTCATTTTCTGAGAATTGTGTATACAAAGAGATGAAACCACAATTGGGTAAACACAACCTTTCTGATACCTTCATAATTATCAAAGAAATGGTCAAATCCTTCACAAAATTTCTGTCATTTTGTTTTGTCTACAGATTATTTATAAGTATGTCTGGAAATACTGTAATTCTGTAATTCTTGATGTAAATGTCACACAGAGTCTAAGGATATTCTTTTATCAGTTATCTTAAAGCTGCAACATTTTTTCTTCGTTTCTAACCGTCGGTGTACCAGTGCCTTTTCTACGGTCCGCGCTTCCTGTTTTTCTGAACAATTGCACACGACGAATACAGGTATAAAAATGATCATATGGCATAGAACTATTTACAAATCTTTGTAAAAAATCCTGGTATGTATCTCTGTTAGAATTAAACCACTCGTTAATTTTACACATCATTCGTAAAATAGATTTCAACCACAATTTCTGTTGTCAATTAAATAAAAAGGCCATTATTATATAGCTAACATATTGCAGATTTTCAACTTGATGAATGATACTTCGGAGATTGTCAATTTTCTAAGCACAGGCGTGATTGTTATTTCTAACCTAGTGGTGAATGGCCTACATAGAACACAAATTTTGTGGCTCGTAATTTAGTGTCGTGAAAATAAATCCATATTTTATGTATGTATTATTTACTCAAATCTGTAGCCAACACGTTTAATGATTTTTATTTTATCTAATACCGATTGTGCGGGCAGAATTGAAGTCATTATACGATGATCTTGAAATTATCTAACACTTGCGTAGCAATTTGCTCGGAACCAATAGGTGCTTATGCATATCACAATTAAAGTCACGTAAATGTCCTGTATCATATTTTCAAATAAAATGCGAATTGTTTAGCGAGGAATTTCCATTTAGTAAATAAAAGCTTTGCTGTGAAGCAAATTTCATTTCTGTAAAAAAAAGAGTACTACTTTGATGAACTTCTTTACAGTAGGTAATTAAATTCGCTTTAAAGCGAAACCTTTATTTACTAAATAATTATTCTTTGCGGAAAAATTCGCGTTTAGTTTGAAAAGGATGGTACTTAAACATTATTTTAATAAACAACTAACTTTCGACAAAACTTCAACTAGAAGAAGTGACATTAAAATGGAAATATCTTTTCAATACTTCCATTGGATCATTAATTTAACGTATACGATATTTTTAGATCGAGTTTTGTTGCTGTGGTTATTTATTTGTGGGAATCATTTTGCCGCAACATATGTAAAATTGAAAACTTTCCGGTTCATTCTAAAATTTTAATTAAAAAAATATACTCATAGCGTTCGCGTTTTTTTAAATCGTATATTTAGAGTGGCTGAAAAAATAAATGACTAATTTTCTCAGATGAAAAGAAAAAAATACTTAGAAAGCAAGATTGCTGCATACTGTCCTTATACTTACAAATCGATTTTCCTTCTGTATCCTAAAATATATTAATAAAAACGTCGTCCTAAACAATCCGTTATAAAATAGCGAGTAAAATGGAACCGAGTAGCAAATCAGGTATACTGAATACATGTTATCTTATTCATGCAAAAAGAAACATTTACCTACATCGTTGTGATTCACTCTTTGAATAACATCGATTCCGTTAGTTGTGTATACAGACGTAGTAGAATAAATCGTTGAAATGTTTCTTTTTGTAATTATTATTCAACTTGTTTTCTAATAATGAAATTGGCAAATTAGGATGGCTACGATTACTACGATAGAAGATTTGAGGATTCACGGGATCTATATGAACGCCGTTACGCTGGAATGCCACCACGAGGAGATATGGGTATGCGGGGAGCGCGAGGTGATTTTTGCCGCCACCAATGCCGCCTCGTAGGGAACCGCTACCTCCGATGCCTTCGATAGGATTACGAGGACCTCCTTCGAGCGGTATGAGAGGAGCAATGAGTGAATCAACATTTGGTAGGGGCAGCAGTGATTACGGAATGTTCAGTAGAAGGTCACCGCCACCATCAGGAACTCTTCCCGGATCAAGAAGAATGTATGAAGATTTTAGTCGAGATTCTTTCGACGACAGGCGGTGAGAGTTAAAGTTTTCATGTTGTATATATAACTTAGACACGTTGTCTTACAGGCCTGGAATGAGAGGACCTTCACCTTCACGTAGATATGCACCATATTAATTTTGACGGTTACTGTTTGTTAAACGATCACAAAGAGAAAGAATTTGTAAAGACAGTCTGAATATTTTGAGATACTACGACGTAATGTGTAAGTTTGAACTATGTAAATTATGAACTGGTGTTTTTGTGTTTATATGGATTTAGTCTTCTTTTTAAATATCTTATGACGATGTATGTTATAGTAAGTTCGAATCAATATATCAAATTTTATAGTAGTATTATTAGTATTGTTTTCTTTTGTAAATTGATATTGACCATCAACTACATAATCCGCATATTCCTGCCTAAACAGAAGTACAAGGATGAAGGACTAAGCTTTATGAGCAGCGAAAGTGACAGGTGCAGAGTGATCAAAATCGTTCATTTAGCTGGACAAAAATATTGGAAATTATAAGAACGTTGATATGTCATAACAAGGTACCTAAAAATTGTATGCCCACATAGTTGACTATGATGGAGTCATTTGTCACCGTCTTTAGTATTGCAACCAAGAATATTTAATGAATTCTGTTAAAATATACAATATTGTTAAATGCACGTGCGAGATTAATAAAAACATATTTACTACGTTTACATGCAATATTGAAAATGAACTGGGTACAATACATTAACGTGGTTACATACGAAATCGATTTTGGGGTCAATCTATTTTCCGTTTGTTGGTAACGCACTTATCTACATTTAGAGAGTAAACAAGTGATAACATACGACGTAACCTCTTGCTCATAATTCAATTAGAAAATCACTTCGAAGAGGGAGTAGGATAAGGAGCAAGCTACAGCAAACCCTGTTTTTTGTTACTTTCTTTTCAACTCGTGTCAAATGACAGTTTTGTGCGCATGAATATATTTAGGTCTGTATTAGATCCTATGCCACCTTGTTTACATGAAAATGCAATACGTTTTCTATCGACGTATGCCTTAATCTGCTTTAGCCATTGTTTCGAGGTGATATTCTAGACGACAATGACCAGAGCTTATTACTTTTTGGTGAGAAGTTTATAAACTCTTTTGTTTTAATTTATCAGTGTGTTCTCCAGAAGAATGCACTTTCGTTTACCTCTCATTGTTTGACTTCTTTTGTAAGTTGGCAATTGCAAACGTCGAAGAAAGGTTTTTGTTCAAAGAAATATATTATATATGTATATTTGTTCTCTTTTTGCAGTTCATTTGACTTAGCATTTTCCCCACCCAAGATTAATACATGATAATCTCGTTGTCACAGTTGACGTATTACTAGACAGTTTTTAAAAGCAGTCACTATAAAAATGATAAACTGGCCAGTGGTCAGTCCAGATTTAAATCTTATAGAACATTAACGAGACAAACTTAAACGAAGAGTACTGATGGAAAATCAATTTCTTGTGAATATTGAGCTCAAAACGTTAGAAAAGTGAGATGGAATTCCGCAATACTTCGTAAAAGGTTTTTCGCGAGTATATTTTCGATATAGTAAGTATATTCCTCAGCAAAACTGTTTATTAAAGAAAATAATTCTAACTAAAAGATTCTATTAATTTTAATTTTATTGGATGTACTCAGATGTACTGCGAAAATATTACTGTTTTTGATATTTAGTTATTTGAAAGGACATATAATGCTATTAAAGTCTGTTTTCAATTATCATATCTCATTTTTTTTTAGTCAAACAAAATTGCCTAATGTAACACATAAAATTTGATGAAAGTATGAGCATCAACGTTAGTCCTGTTTTATTTTTCATCATTTTGACCAAAAAATATTTCACTGAGTATGTGTAGGTAGGTAGTCCGGCTCTGTGCTGTGGTGAATAGAGTGGCAAAATTGTGTTAGTGATTAAAAGTCAAAAACAATTAGCATAACAGTTAAATAAATAGCAAAAACGTACGAACAAGAAAGATAAGAGAGGGTAAAAGAGAGAATAAATAGATTGTAAGTATAAACGAGTTTTAAAGTTACATTTGATAGAGAAAAGAAAAATACTTTCTGAAAGCGAGGTAAACTCCGACGGGTTGACCTTGCATTTTTACGCGATATAGGGCCGCACTAAGGACTGAAATAAAGATAAAATAAAATTGTCTGATCGTGAAGGTGCCGGTTCCGAAGGGGAGAAGACTATGAAGGATTTCAGACAAGGAAGATTAGATAAAGAGAATTTTACGATGCTATTATTCAGGTGAGGAAAAGCGAGGACATAAAGGAGTAGCATTCATGATACTGGGTGAATTGAAGAGAAACATAATGGAATTTAGGCCAATAAATAGAAGCATAGCTTATCTAAGATTAGATACGAAACCACTAAAATTATCATTGTTAAGTATATATGCGCCGACTGAGATTGCAGATGAAGAAGTGAAAGACGAGTTTTACGAAAGGATAGGGGAGGAGATGGAAAGAATACCGAAGGAGGACACTATTATTATGCTAGGTGACTTTAATGCACATATAGAAAAAGAAGAATATATTGGAAAAGTAGCAGGGAAACACACGTTACACAATAAAACAAATGATAATGGATACAGATTGTGCAGTCTGGCAGAAAGAGAAAATATGGTCATTATCAGTACTAAGCACGAACACCCAAGATGGCATAAAATAACGTGGATTTCACCAGACCAGAGAACTCAAGCGCAAATTGATCATATATTGGTCAATAAAAGGAAGCAGTCTTCAATATTAGATGTGAGAACATATAAAGGAGCGTGCGCGGACTTCATCATTTTATGGTGACAACGATAGTAAAAATGAAAATAGGAAGAATGGCGACAATAGGGAGCAAGGAAGGTAGGTGGAAGAATTAAATAATGACGGAGTGAGGAATGAGTATAAGGACGAGGTACAGAGGCAATTAAGTAAGAGGAGTGGCGAGGGAGAAGATATAGAGCTAAAATTGAATATAATTAAGGAATGTATTAATAGTGCAGCAACAAAATGCATTGGGAGAAAAGGGAGGAGGAAACGCAATGAATGGTATAATGATGTGTGTGAAAGAGGATTAGTAGTAAAAATGGAGGCAAGGAAGAAATGGTTGAGGTCAGAAAGAGGAGAGGATAGAGAAGAGCATGAGAAAATTAGAATGATACTAAAAAATGATACGAAAAGCATAAGACGAAGAAGGATTGGATGGAAATGGAGATGAAAAGTATAGAGAAAGAACACAGAAAAAGAAATACCAAACGATATTATCAAAAAATCAACCAGCATAATAAACCATATAAACATAAAATGAGTGGTATAAGAGATAGAGAAGGTAAAATAGTGGAAAGTGAAGAACGGAAAGAAAGTGGAAAGAAAGGCTAACCGTAATGACATTAAAAGAAACAAAAGTGTCTATTAAAACAGAGAAGGGTGAGACAAAGGAGTTTGTAACGAATAAGGGTGTCAGGCAAGGCGACCCGCTGTCTGCGATGTTATTTAATCTACCGTTAGAACATGTGACAAAAGAATAAATAAAGGGACATTAAGGACAAGGGAAGTCAAATAGTGGCATACGCGGATGATATAGTGGTCATAGCGAAAAGGAGAGAAATTATGAGCAGAATAGTACAAGAAATAATCAAAGAAAGGGAAAAAGGTAGGACTAAAATCAATGAAAATAAAACCAAGTTGATGAGAGTTGGGGAAAGCATAAAGAAGATAAAAGTATTAAGATGGGAAACTTTAAATTTGATGAGGTTGATAAATAAATAAGAATATTAATAAAAAGACTAAAATAAAAATATATAACACTTTAATTAGACCAGTGATAATGTATGCAGCAGAAACGATGACAATGTCCAAAAGAAGGATGAAGAAAATCTAAGAATACTGGAGAGGAAAATATTAAGAACAGTAACGGGGCCAGTTAAGATAGTAGAAAATGAATATCGAATAAGAACGAATAATAAGCTGCAGCAAGAAATTAATGGTGATGATATTGTGAAAAGAATTAAAAGGCAAAGAATAAAATGGTTGGGACATACATATATGGAGGGCAGAAGAGAGAACCTTAACCAAGATGTTATTGGACTGGAGACCTAGTGGAAAGAGGAGAAGGCAGACCAAGATCCAAATGGCGCACGAGTCAGAAACATTTAAATTGTAAAATTCGCATTAATCTGACAGAAGTTATTAAGCCGAAATTCAATGTTAAATTGATATACACTGAAACCTCATCTATATCCGCGCTCACTTATGTCCATCCTCACTTATCTCCGCACTGTAGCACTCATTTATATCCGCTCGGCATCCACCACCTGATAGTGCACGTATTGAGCCAATACATGAGCCAATCAGCGCGTAGCACGGCCTCTCCTCTCTGCTAACGGGCTAGGTGGGGACCCTTCTTGAGAGCATATGAGTGAATGTTTACGTTTGGCAACCGCTGATATAGACGAGGTTCCAGTGTATTTGCAGAAAATTCGTCAACTTCTTTAAGTTTGATTATATACATTAAGATTGATCGGTTAATTAGTTTGAATTATTTATTGCGACAAAAAAATAGTCAATTTATAGGTAAATCCTAGCGATAGACATGACACGGTACTGACATTTAAGAGATGTACTGCAAGTTTTCTCTGGAGTGAAACTTATATTATACAAAGAAAAGTAATGGAATATGTTTTTGATAATCGCATTGATAAAAAAATTACATTAATTATTCGATAATGTATAACCAGCGAGAGTAAACAATGCAGGACATAAAAAATCACAGAATCGGCCATATATGTGTAGGTAGTTTGGCTAGCTTAAAATTTCTAATAAATTTTAAAAATGTTTTGTTAGGTGTACATGTTGGTATCATTTAAAATTAAAATTCGAATCAAGTCTCATAACTTCGTTATTTATCTATTATAAAAATATTCTCAAACGTCCAACTTATCAAACAAAATATAATATTGTGAAACAGGCTTAATGTAAAAGAAGAAAGACATGTTCGTAATGAATGTAATGGAGCTATTTACGGAGAAAAAGGATTTTGCATTCACAAGTATTTGATTGAGTAGTAGGACTTCTGTTTTGTGCAAAGCTGGCATAGCTGTTTCTTTGGGTCTTTTCCGCTGAGTTATTGCACAAGCCTAAGGATGCGTCCAGTCGTAATTCGGGGCAGAGGTCTATCTGGAGTCAGCACCCAAGACGTTGAATGAGGGAGTTTTCCGATTCTCTCTAAGGTTCGCCGGGTTATTGCCACGCATTAGAGTCGAAAATTCCAAGTTTTTGTGGATCTGCGCATTGCTAACTTATCAGGGTGTTGCAACGATCATGTACAACACCAGATTCTGCAAGATGTTGAAACGTTTGACTTGTCTGATGGTCCAGGTTAGACGCCATAGTTCAAGATTAGTGGAAGAAACGTCGTATATATTAAGAACTTTTGTAACACAAGAGTGAAGGTAAGGCAGAGCTTGCCTACAATAACTTGGAAGATAATACCGGTGAAATGTTCCCTAAAGATGAGATTAGTGACAAGTGTGACCCTAGATACGTAGTATAAGGTCTCCAAGGTAGTACTTTTTTCCCACGTGATGGTGATAGTTTGTCTTTCACGAAGAATGCACAGTTTCGCATTTAATACGATTAATGCTAAGCCAGTTATGTAATCAGTTAATGACTTTGTTAACAGATCCCTGCAAATGTCGACATATAAGAGTATCGTTGCTGCATGTTAAATAAAGTGCGATGTCATCCGTCTAAATTTCGAAGCTGATATGTGCCGAGAGAGAGAATTTCAGATGTGAATAAAATAAAAATAAGTTCCTGCCCCAATAAGGGATCTTGAAGGATTGAGAGTTTGTTCCTACCCGTCGGGATTAGAGCAACTGAATCTGGATCGTTGCCGAGACTTCGCCTTTTGAACAGTGAAGGTTAGGCCTTATCAAGTCTATGGCGGACGCAAAGTCCAGAAAGACCATACCAATCCGTAAAATATTTGACTTGTAAAACAAATATAAATCAGAAACAATATGCGACACCTACGTGACATAAAACTTTATTTTAGAAAACATTTTCACATGTTAGAAAAGTACAAAGAGAATATACAACATATGCATTAGAAATAAGTTTATAAATTTTTATGCATATAAAACTATTATAGAAAATATATATCTTAACATCTATTAAATATTTCTTTATATATAATAAAATATATTTTAACTTGCATGTATGTATGTAAACATATATTGTACAAAGAATATCCAATAAATAGTCTATATAATTTTAGCACAATGCAGGCAGCATTTAATGTGTCAGGTAGATATCAGTTCCATATACATATATGTGTATTTTCTGGTATATATATAAATTCTAAGAAAGATGCTATGAATGTATAAGTTTCACTTGACTCTTAATAAATTTGGCAAACGATGGTATTATATCCATTTTTAAACAATTACGCTGACATTACTTCGTACTTCCTATTAGTTAAACTAAATCAACAACTAATACATATTTTCTTATTTCTATTCAAGTTAATAGTTGGCGCGAAAGTGCGGAGTGTTGCATAGTTGTATGTATGTTTACTATGAAATAATATTGCATTTACTTGTAGACATAAATCGAAACAGGTTCTTAAAGGAAATACGTTACATTTAATGTTCTCTTGAAAACGGGCAGTTCTACTTCGTCGATATTTGATATTTATTTCTGTCTGTCAACTTATCATTCTTTCTTGGAATTATATTATGTTTAATAGATTCATTTATATTTTTACTTAAGCGACATTACAAACGTTGTCAACGCTTTAAATAAACAAAAATAAAGTGGATATATATTTTCCAATTTAGCACGATGCGTTTATGTAGATAATTTTAAATATACCTATTCGTAATAAAATATCCATGTATGATAAAATGCACGAGTTTAATTAGTTGTCTATTGCCACCTAACTAATGACTATGTTTGTCAATGTCAAACATGTGAAATTCAGTTTTGGCAACTGTGGCTATTTTGTCTTAAAATAATACCTTTATATAGATAGGTAGTTTTTTCTGAATCCATATACTGGTGTTGTTATCATATTTACTTTATATAGTAATCCCTGAATATACAACGTATAACGCGCTTAAGCCGCTGTTTGTAACAATAAATAATAGAATTAAAGCTTATTATTGGAAGTGTACAGTAGTCTTAATAGTCTCCTCTCCAAGTAATCAGGGAATCAAGCAGGAAGAGGACACCATTAATGATTGCTAGCGATCCTTTTGCCAACCCATATTTTCCATATTCATGTTTAGCATAATCTTCAAAGTATTTGATATTTATTGCGCCAGTTGCGACAAAAAGGATAACACCGATAATGCCGAAGTAAACGTCAATTCTTCGTGTGATTGGAGTTGCTACTACATGACCTGAAAATAAGTTTAAGTATAAGTTAAAAAATTGAATGTACACTTTTGTAAATAAAGCTACATACAGTCACTCACGAAAGTCTACGTAAAGGTAAAAAAGTCGCTTGTTTTACAAATAAAAGATGAAAAACGATTTCTTTCGCCACAAATCGTTCATTAACGACAAGAACAGCTTAAATGTGGATTATTTCTCTAATAAGTTCATTATGAACAGTTGGATATGGAAAAATGCCTCTCCTTTGTGGTGAAAGTTGAATTAAATTTGTATCACTAAAATAAAGATTATGGCTACGTCCAGGCGACACAATAGTTGCCTTTGGTAGCTGGTTGAGTTCTCTGAACGAAAAACGTTTTGTAACGGTGAGTATCAACTGTTGCAAAATATTGGCACCGGCAATATGGTATGGTAAATATAGGAAACGCGGAAAACGGTATATCATTCAGCCGAAACTTTTTAATATCACCGTAATAGAATCACGTTTATGGTGACAGCAAACTGTTGCGTCGCCTAAACGCAGCCTATGATTTGATAATCTAAAATTTCAATTGATTATCTGCAATCGTTTCAAAGTTATGAGTTTTTTACTTTACAAAATAGAGGCGAAAATCTCGTGCGAACCCTCTGTAACGCGAGTCGCACGCGATTTTTAGAAATCATACAGAGGATGTGTCCAGGTAAGAGTAAAATCTGTATCAAATTTGAAAAAGATATCTTCAAACCAAAAATATTTAAGAAAGTCACAAAATAATAAGCCACACAACTTTTAGCGTTTGACCACCTCTCAAAGTTTGTGAAAAGTGCGGTGAATTTTGAAAACTCTTGTTGTATGTAACTTTGAGGTCGGATTAAAATTAACTGGTGGGTGGTCAAACGATGATTTTCGATTTTGTGAGGTCTGAAGTCGCAGGACAATAAACAAGTTTGTTAAAAGTGCGATAAACTTTGAAATTCTTATATGTATGTAACTCAAGATCAGATAAAAATTAACCGGTGGGTGGTCGAACGATGATTTTCAATTTTTTCTGAGCTAGAGACACGGAACAATAAATCGTATCATTTTTAGTGTTGTCCATCTCTCAAAGTTTGTGAAAAGTGAGATGAACTTGAAAACTCTGTATGTAACTTCGAGATCGGATAAAATTTAGCCAGTGGGTGGTCAAACAGTGAATTTAAATTTTCTGTGATCTACAGATACGAGACAATAAGTCGTATCATTTCCAGAGTTTGAGCATCCCTTACAGTTTACTCTCAAGTATTTAAAAAGTAACCGGTGGGTGATGAAACGATAATTCTCAATTTGTTGTGGTCTAGAGGCACGTGGTAATAATCTATATTTCCAAATTTTAGCATTTTTGCGATTAGCCCCAAAATATGGGTGTATAGTGACTGTAATCTAAATAAAATGTGGTCAATCGAAATCGCGGATGGTCAACAGTGGTCAATAAATAATCAATCCTTTCTATCGTTTTTGTGGATTTTTGACCACTTTGTGGTGTCAACTTTGCGGACCTACTTTTGTGAAACATCTGGTGATATTTGACTCCAAGTTTACTGAATGCATGGTTTCAAGACTGTCTTATTTCAAATAATTTTCTCTTTTAATTCCCTTAGGTCCATTACATGCCTTATATTTATACTTTATATTTTCTATATAAGTTATATACAGACTGAACGGAATGTGGCACTACATTAGATAACTTGTACAATAAGCATTTCGTAACTACGCAGAAGGTGTTTATTATTTTTGATGTTCAAATATTCGATACTTTTGGAAGTTCTTATAAAATTTTGAAGCAGTCTTTGGCATCTTCTTACATAAAATGTAACTAGCCGGCGCCGTTATATGACATACTATCTCGAAGTATAACATTATCAGTGGGTGTTAAATTTTGTTTGCGTGAATATGTTCTCGGTTTGAGCCAAATCATTTGTCGTTCATCCGATCTCAACATTTTGAACTTGGTTTCATCTGTGTAAAAACTTTAGCTAAAACAGCAGAGGTTTTTCTTTAAAATAATTTGCATACTGTATGTATTTTTCTGTATTAGCATCGCTCATAAATAGCTTTCTTCGTGCTATTACATCATTTCGATTTTTGGACAGCAGTCAAAATTTGTGTCATTACAGTTTTACTTAAACTTCTACGACCACCATTATGAGCTTTATTATCCACATTATGATGTTTTGCATTTTTTGGATATATGTTTTATGTTTTTTTTTTACATTTGCAGTTACCATACGCTTTTGTCGTGCTTACACAGTACAACAACTATTTGTTTCTGAATATCACTCAGTTCTTTTGTTTCGTGACTCATGGTGCAAATTGTGCCCAATTGTAGGTTTATCTCTGCTTAATAGGTTTTCAGAACTAAATATATCGGGTTTTCCATCTTTTCTAGTTCAATTATCTTACGTTGGTAAGTTATTTCTGTACCAGAAATTAAGTGTTCAAGTACTTCATTAGTTTCAAATGTTTGTATTGGTTTAATAAATTGTTTGCTATTTGAAATTTTGAGTTGGATTGTAATGTAGGACATCCAAAGTTATGAATTTTACTCTACGCAATACAGGCCTATATTTCGTAAAGTAAAAAATTCATAACATTGAAACCATTGCAGATAATCAATTGAAATTTTGGATTTTGGATGATCAAATCATACTCTTTCTTTTGGTGATATAAATTTAATTCAACTTTCACCACAAAGGACAGGTGAATTTTTACATGCGTACTTTAATGCTTGTAACTTTGTTCATAATTAACTTATTAGAGAATTATTTCACAGTTAAGCTTTTCTTGACGTTAATGATCGATTTGTGGCAAAACAAATCGTTTTTCGTCTTTTATTTGTAAAACAAGCGATTTTTTTACGTGTATGATGACTTTTTTCCTTCTCTGTATATATTATAATGTTGAGTTTTTATTGTGCCTTAAGTACAAATTACATTATATCTATTCTATTATATGTATGTTTAACGTTCAATTTTGTCATGTTACATTGCTTTGTGTTTAAACTACATGTTTGTATATTTTCTATATTAATTTACAGCTTCAGTTAATATTTTATTGTTATGCAATACATTCAATTATGCGAATGTTTCCAGTAAAACATTTACATACAAGAAGCAATAAACATCTACTAAGTATTATCCGTATAATCGTCTTAAATATTTCGTAGTACTTAGTATTTATTTACACAGCCTATCGTACAGTACGGACATTCTTTCAGCGATAAAATATCGATAAGGAAATTGTTAGAAACGATAGTCGTATTAGATATGTTAAATACATATTTTATATTTTAAATCGATTAAACGCATATTAATGCAAATATATGTTAGTAAATCCAGAAAACCGTTTAAATGTACATGATAAAAATATAAATTATGCAAAAAAAAATTGCAATATCTTTGACGAGTATGAATTAGAAAAATAAAATTGATCCAGAAGATGAATAATCGCGAAAATATACCGGGGTATACCCGGTTGTTATTTTGAAAGAGCTAATTATTCTCCACCGTAATTATCCAAACCATGAAAAAATTGGATGCGTTTGTCTACCTTTAGATGAGAATGAAACTTCATGGATTTTATAAGATTGAACAGTGCGTTTCTTGTTGTTCCTTGATTATTTTAGAGGCAAACTTTCGTGTAGTAGCAAAGTGTGTCGGAGAAATATTTTGCTATTCAGTTGATAATTATTCTGGTGTCCCGCAACAAATTCAAAAATTGAATGTGTTTCAGTTTACGACATTCAGAGAGAGTGCTGTCTATTCAAATTTATTAAAACGATTTATAAAAAAAAATTAACGATTAATTATTGCCTTTCCGTTTATATGTGATTTTTATACCTACTAACGAATTCCAAATAAATCGTTGTAAATGAAAATTATTTACTGTTGGGTATTGGCAATAGTTCCTCAGGCTAAGAAGGCGCTAAAGGGAACTGAATGTTTACTTTACTGTGTATCATGTAACATGGTTTATTTTTGCCATATACAGGGTGTGGCAGAAAAAACTTCCCAATTTGAGAGCATGCAGCCAGTAGCGACAGAATAGATTGGAGGAAGAGTGAGAGGAGGCATATCCTTTAATAGCTGCATACGTGCCGTTTTCAGCGTACACCATGGCTTGATCAGGATAATATCGCGCGTTTGTCGTTGAGTAGTTTATTGAAAATGGCGGATCACCAAAAACTACTCAACGTGCCTTACGCATTCTTATGTTAAGACATGCTTCGGAACGTTCACAGAGAAGATGTGATTATTTCAGACGAGGCACATTTTCATTGCAGGTACTGGTCTGAAAACATCCTCAGGAATTTCATCAACGACCACTTCATAGTCCCAAAGTAACACGGTGGTGTGCTATTTCTAATTCTGATATGATTGATCTGTATTTTTTGAAGATAAATAGCGAGAATATTACTGTAAACAGTAGTCGGTACTATGTCATGCTCCGTGCATTTTTCAGCGAAAACTAGGTGAACTGTTTAATGACCTTGCGAATGTGTGGTTCCAACAAGATGGCGCCACAGCCCACACAGTACGTCAATCCCTAGAATAGGTGAGCGAAATGTTTCCTGGACATGTCATTTCTTTGCGTGGTGATATTGGGTGGCCACTACGTTAGCCAAATTTGAAGCTCTGTGATTTTTTTCCGCATATTTATTTCCGCCTATTATCGCTAGCGAGCGACACTGTCTAAGCGTCTGACTATATCGAAAACGGCCGGCGTAAGTCCGCTGTCTGATAATAACTCAAGAAGTTGAAGCAATCACGCCCGACATGACTCGGAGAGTAATGAACAACTTCAGAGAACGGTTCAATCAATGCAATGGAGGCGGCCATTTGAGAGATGTATTGTTTAGAACACAGTAACATACATATCAGGGTTAGTTAAAAGTATGGAGACGGCGATTTATTGTCGTTAATATTCATTTTAGAGAATTATGTTCAATATAAAAGTTTGTTAGGTTATTTTGATCTACATTTGAGAATATTGAATTTTTTTTTCTTCAATTGTTTTTTAGTTACGCCTGTCCGCGCAATTTTTTTGAATGGGAACTAGTAAATTTTACTCTACCATTCGATAGAGAATTTTTTTCTTTACAGTAATATTTATGTTTTTTTAAATTCATTTTTTATAAATATTAACGACAATAAATCGCCGTCTCCATACTTTTAACTAACCCTGTATATATGTATTTAACAGCATTATGTGTGTTCTTAGATAATAATAATAAAAATGTCCTATCTTACTTAGTTTCGTCTTTATTAGCTAGCGTAATAGATTTCTTTCTGTCGTACCCTGTACAATGTGTTTTACATATGGAGTAACATATGCCCACTTATCCGATCGAACTGAAATTTTGGTTACAAACATATCCGTTAATAATGCCATATCAACGTGTCAAAGATCTCTGTCCACTCTCCCGGCAAGCTGAGATTTTTCTTGTCCTAAAGTATTTCGGACAAGTTGTATAACACGTATGTCACAGTTTCAGTATTTGCATGGCTTAAAATATTTTTAGCTTGTATAAAGTTCTTCGTTGGTTCTTCATGTGTAGATCGGACAGATGTTTACAGTTTTAATAAATGTAATTGTCAAAATGTGTCTGACAGTTTCCAAGTTATAAAATGAATATTTCTTTTCTGATTTGATTAATTTATCTGTTAAAAATAGGACTGTAAAATTGTAATATTAATTACTTTTTACAGGTCCGTGAGTTGTAATTATCAAAATATTTTGACATCTGTACAATTATAACAAGTAATTTTTCGTAGTGTTAACACTTATAATATTTTGAAAACATAAATTGTAAAAGCATTAATTTTCTTAGTGTTATGATAGTTCGATTTAAAGCTCTCGGGTTTCTCCCTTACGGCAGTGCGGTCGTATAGGCGCACTCGTAGGACTGAACGATGTCTAACGTACACTGGCTCGAGGATTATTTTTCAATGTAAGCTGACTTTAGATTTGAGAGATGTAACACAGTATGCATAGAGGTTATGGTGACTTATAAACGTAGTGTACTTTTGAAAATGAAACGTCAAATTAGAAATGTCACAAAAAGGTGAAATCAATCTAGGTAAAACTAGGTGTACGAGATTTTATTGCAAGCCAGTGTATCTAGAATTAGAAAATGCGCCCTCCTTATCGAACTTAATTGTATTATCATTTGTTACCTAGCCGTCAAGTTGTCGCCGTTCATAAGGCGGGAGAAATTGAAAACTTTTAATTACTTACTAACATTATTGTTATTATTGTCAAAACACTTCTGACAGGTGTCAAAATTAAAAACATTGGTATGTTTTAATAGCTGTCAAACAGTATTGCCACTATATTTTGAAAGGATTAATATAGTAAATAATGTAATATACATCTACGTATGTACCATCTTTTTTCAGCGACGAATTTCCATTTACTAAATAAAGGCTATACTTTGAAGCAAATTTAATTTCTCTAAAAGAGAGTACTGCTTTGATGAACTTTTTTAGAGTAATTAAATTCACTTTAAAGCAAATCTTTTATTTACAAAATCAACATTCCCCGATAAAAAAATCGCATTTAAATTGCCAAAGATGATACATATGTATAGAAACATAGTACAACATACGAAACTAACATTTTAAATTGATCAATAGAACTGATTTGAATCAAATTGTATTTCGAAGAGTTAGATGTCATGAGTGAAAAACCGTTGCAAACGAAAGCCGATTTTCTAATGAATGCAAATGTCTATTTTGCACTTCTTTTAATTTACTTGGATTGTGACACATGAGACGCAAATTAAACGCCTTCCATGCAAATACATGCGTGGATAAATGAACACTCAATAATGAATGGCGCTGAAAACTTCATTGCCAATATAAATGACAATGTCTGAGGCCAAAAGTCGTAGATTATTGAATAGAATTTACGGTCTTTGAATATGTGGTTATTTTGAAATTAGATTGATGGGCAAATAAGGTATTTTTATAAGACAAAATGTTAATCTGTATAACTGAACATGCAATCCTACTTAGTAGATAATTAATTAACAAAACATGTCACAATCGACGAATTTAGCACATGATTTTATGAATGTATGTAATTTATAATTATACTTTTATGTTACGTTATGTGTTATGAGATCATTTTGACAATTTGGTTCTAATACGTAATCTACGCATATCGTTAAAAGAATAAGCTCTTGTTCGAACGCGACTCACATTAATTATCATTATATTGTAATATTTCTGCAATTTAAATGGTCATAATACCCATTTATTTATTGTAAGCAATAAAGTGTGTAAAGCCCAGTTTTTTATAGTCATTTTAATTGTCGTAGTATGGTTATTAGATAATTTAGAGAGAACATAAAGCTAGTTATAAGATTCACTAACAGACGAGTACAAATTAACTTCATTCAATTAATTTTTGTATGTATCTCGCAAAATCATCAGGCTATCACTTTAGGTTCTTTGGAATACGATTAAGATACACATGTGTACACAGTAAATGTAAATTTAGAAGGAAAATCATAAAAACAGTTCTAATTATAGATATTACTATACACAAGAGCCGCAATACAGAAATTCTTCCGTACGTGTATATGTATAGGTGAGTCATAAAAAGCAATAGAATAATAGAATTAATTCGTATTCAAGCGCTAATAATTTTGACTAAGAGACGCGTCCATGAAGTGGAAGTAGCGGTGGTTTTGAGACCTTGAAATTATTCTTTTGTGGTGCTCTCAAAGGAAGTATTACATATATAACCAAATGACGCTTGTATTGATCATCGTTGTATATTTATGACGAAATTGAATTCGATTGCTCCAGAATTACAAAGGTCACATAAGTTCCTCATTTATATTTATATTAATTAAAAATTGGATGATGAATACCGACCGATTTCTAAACTGATAATGAAAGTTGAAAGTTTGGAGGTGAATATTTACATTACCGCTTTCCTTTTGTTCCCTTTCAAAAATAAATTGGAACAATCTGTTTTTAATGCTGTCTTAAACAATATTTCTTCACCTTCAAATCTTCTGCCCCTAACTGGATTAAATAATTATTTAGTATCGTCTTCTAGATCACATTGTTTAATTATTTTAGTCGTTCAAAATGTTTAATTTTCTTTTAAGAAAGAAGGTTTTTTTCACTATTAATACGAGCACAGCAATTAATCCTTTTTATTTCTCAAAACCTATTTACATAAACAAGATACCAGATTATATACATTTTTTCATTTGTTTATTTGATTTAAAGTTTATTGACTTTACTTTTTTTGTTTATTGTTGGATAATACAGTAGCTTTATTTTTGTATTTATAATGAAATACTATAACGACACTACGAAATAGATATATAATTACCTGTAGCTCCTCCTAAGAGAATGATCAAATATCCCCCAAATGCAGCACCGCACAGGAAATCTTCAAGGAAACGGTTTGCGACACTCTCATGGTGGAGCCATATACATACAGCCGTAATCGCCTATAAATAAAAAGAGTTACGAAATTCTGTTGTGCTATTAATTTAAGAAAATGTCAAATGATCAAAACTTATATAATTATAACTTAGACATCAAAAAATTTACTATTTGCATATTATAGATCCTTCAAATTTTCATAAAGTGATTTAATGCAATGAATAATTTCTAAATCACATTTAAAGATTATAGTTTTCACGACTCCATATCAACTAGAATTCTTAGCCTACTTGCGGTTTTTTGAGATCATTGCGTTTTGAAAACTACGTCATAGTTTTATGTAGAATTTTGTAGAATTTGTAATTTAAAATTTTACATCAGTAAGAAACATTTGTTTCTGCTGTTTATTTGTTTCGTTAACACAAAATTAAATTAATATTATTCTGTTTATTGCTCTATAAAATGTATGTACCTTTTTATATCGATATACAGGATCATTCACGGAACTGGTTCGTCAGAACTTTTTGATGTTTTTGAAATTCAACATTTCTGAAAATTTGTAAGTATAGCTGATATCATCTGGACTCATTAGCAAAATTATTTACGCCATTGTACCACTGCCATTGACGTCAACTTTCTTAATTTAAATAGCATGGTATAATTTTTATAAGCTTTTTATATCGGCCAGACAATTCTGCATCAAAACTTACTTAGACACCCTATGTCAAAAATCAGCCGTTTTTGAGTTATTCAATTTTTTTCAAATATAAGGCCAATTGCAACGTTATGTTCAAAATTCTGTATTTCTGGGCATTGCCGCTAAAGACATATTTGGTATGTTATTAGCCGAAATAGCATACACCAAATTTACGTCCTACAATTTATCATAATTTATACGGCGTTGTCCAAAATTAACGTTTATTTCAACCAAATTTACGTCGATAACAGTCACTTTTTTTAAACGGAACACCTATATATTATTGCACTACATACACACTGCTACACATACACTTAATAATTCTCTATCATTCCTTATTAGATATATTTGCTTGTATTTTTTACGGTTTCCGATTTGTAAGTACTTTTCTGGTGAAACTCTGAAAATAAGCTTTTTAATGTATTTAAAATCTTAGTAATTCCTGAATGTCAATAGAATTGATATTGGATTTGTACTATAAATATAGATAGATTATATCTGTCAAGTAAAGTAACAAATGAAATACATTACAGAAAAGAAACGACATTTTTAGATTTATTTTCCATTCATGGAGAATATAATAGGTTTATGAATAGTAACATGTTCAGTATTTGACGACAGATATCTAAATTTTTGCAAAGTGATTTAAAACAATATCATTACAAAAACTCAAACAAGAAAATTAATCAAAATAGCGTTGCAAAAGACAACATTCAATATGATCAGATGAGGATGACATATAAAACACACTTAGCTTATTCCTTTCCAAACCTTTTCTGTTTAACATTCTTTTTTGGCTTCTTGTATTGATATTTTTTAGGTCATTTTGCATAAATGTAGATATCTGTCGTCATATATTCGACATGTGCCACTTACAATTTTACTAGTCTTCATCAATGGGAAATAAATCTAAAATATCGTTTCTTTTCCGTAATGTATTTCATTTGCAATTTTGCTTGATATCAACTGTGTGTATTTATAGTACAAATACAATATCAATTATTTTGACATTCAAGGATTACTGAGATTTTAAATGCATTAAAAAGGCGTATTTTACGGACTTTCATCAGGAAATCTCTAATAACTCGAAAACCATAAAAGATAGAAGCTAATATGTCTAATAAGGAATGATAGAGAATTATTAAGTGTACATATAATGCAAATTTTCCAAACGCCAATTAACATACATACACATTACATTATACACTTCGGTGTCAACAATTATTAAGTGTATACATAGGTGTTAAAGTGACTTTTATCGACGTAAAGTTGGTTGAAATGAACGTTAATTTTGGACGACCCTGTATAAATTATGATAAATTTTAAGACGTATATTTGATGTATGCTATTTCATTATTATTATTTTCATAATAACATGCCAAATATGAGCTCTTTAGCTACAATACCTTCAGAAATACAGAATTTTGAACATAACGTTGTAATTGGTCCTGTATTTGAAAAAATTGAATAACTCAAAAACGGCTCATTTTTGACGAAGTGTGTATTAGTAAGTTTTGATGCAGAATTGTATGCCCGATACAACAAAACTCATAAAAAATATACCATGCTATTTAAGTTAAGAAAGTTGACGTCAACTTCCGATAAACCGGAAGTGGTACAATGGCGTAACTAATTTTGCTGATGAGTCCAGATGATATCAGTTATAAATACAAGTTTTCAGAAATGTTGAATTTCAAGAACACCAAAAAGTTCTAACGAACCGTCCGTGAATGACGGAATGACCCTGTATATATTTAAAAAATTCTTCGAATAAAATGTTTGGAAGTACATGACAATTTGGACAATCACTTTTAAATCAACGTGGGAGTACTACTATTAAGGTCTAGATATAAATTAATAGCTTTTAGTTCTTATTGTTAATTGTTAATACCTTAATTAATCACGTGAGTTTTTTCAGTAACAACTCTCTAAATATACTGGAATTTCTACGAAAAATTAACTAAAACTTTATCATGTCTTTCATGGAAACTGAGATTTCGTTAACTTGTTTGCAAATAATCAGCGCGGTAACCGCAGTGCGACTAACATGCAGAGCATTTATTTACAATTTGACAAAAAATCTACTAAAATTAAAAGAATGGAATTAAGAAAATATATATAAGGATTTTTTTTACATTTCTAAACGATCTCTTTCTGTCACTAATTCCAGCGATCATTAATAAAATCAACTGCTCGTAATCTGTCATAGTTCATTGTAGCTAAAAATCAACTACGTTAATTTTATATAGTGCATTATTTTTTTACTCTTATCCACCTTAAGATGAGACAGTTTTTAGGTAGACATCACTAAAAATGTTCTAGTTAGAATTTAATAACTTATGATTCTGACATACAATCTTGAAATAATCAACATTTTACATGATTATTTGCAAGTACTTTAAGAACCTCTCAAAATTAGTTGGGGAGTTTCAATAAAACAAGATTTCGATATTGTTTATGAAAATTTAAAGGGACTGCTTAAGCAATCGGTGTAACATTTCGAAAACGTTTCCTTGCTTAAGCTTGGCCAGCAAATTGTTGATAAACTTGCAAAATATCTAGCTTATAATATCTCAAAAATGATTCCATATACAAAGGCACTCTAACATCTAACGAGAATTTTAAAAAATATGAAAATGTTGCTTCATTCAAATTCTATTTCATTTCAACATGTTTTACTGATAGCTTGCGTAAAACTAACTAACTTGTTTAAATTTTTTGAAAATTTATACGATTTCAAAAGTACTTACATGTTTACATCAAGTAAAGACCGACTCAATCCAACATTTGAAAGAAGCAGCATCTCGTTGCCTGGTCCGATATTACTTTAAACTTATTTTACATACGAAAGTGACTACTCAAAATATATGGTTTTACAACATGTGCATACAGAATTCGGTGGTCCCACATTACATAAATTTGAAGACTAACAACATTAGTACAAGTGCTGAAAAAGGTAGAAAAGCAGGTATGAAGAAATGGATGATTGAAGATAGAAAACTGCAGTATTCTAAACGAGATTCCGCCTATTTGTATCTTAAGGTAGTACATTCTGAATTAACTTATAGACTTAACCCGATAGAATTCGACTTAATAGACACTAAGATTAGAACTCAAGTCAGTGAATTAATCCATAAAAAATACTTAATACAAAGGAAAAAAATAGAGTCATTAATCAATAACAAATTAAGCCAAGTAGAACATTCTTGCAACAATTTTTCAGAACATAAGTTTTTTAATAGATTTAGCAATCTCAGCAACACAGAGTTCAACGAAAAAGAAATTGATGTATTAAGCAAAGGATTTAATTACTTACAACATAAAAACAGAAATTAGAAACAAAGATTTAGAACTATTAGCAGTAGAAACTGAGTTAGCATTAAAGGATAGTTATAACCTGAATACTAAATATCAAGCAACTAATATTATTCAACATTTAAATCGAGCCACGACAGTTAACAATGATGGTCAAATAGCTAGGAATATTAAGAGTAAAGCAAAAGATAATAATTTAATTTTCACACGAGCAGATAAGGGGAAAACAGTGATAGCATTAAATAAAGTAGATTACATATCAAAAACTAATCAATTCCTAGATCCAGAAAAATATATCGTAATCCAAAAAGACCCGACAATAGCCTTTCAAAAACAAATCATTAAGACGATTAGTAATTCACCTAGCCTGTTTAATATCAATAATTATTATGAAAGACAGAAATTAAAGGTAATGAATCCACAACCACCAAAACTATATTCTTTAATCAAATTGCATAAAGAAAATTATCCAATTAGACCTGTTGTTTCATATGTTACAGCACCAGCAGTTAAGGTTCCAAAATGCTTGATAGATATTATAATTAAGTATACGAAATTCAAACCTAAATATAGTATCAAAAATAGTTCTCAATTAATTAATAACATAAAAGACCTTAAGTTACCTGATAACACTAAATTAATTTCATTCGATGTAAAAACCTTTTCCCGAGTGTCCCACCTACTGAAACAGTTGAATTAATTAAAAGGATGTTAGAATGTAACAAAACTAACATCCTCATAAAAGACGAGATTTTGCAATTATTATCTGTTTGCTTAGAACAGAATTACTTTTCATTCGATGATAAATTTTATAAGTGTAATAGCGGTTTAATTATGGGAAATCCTTTGTCACCTCTATTAGCAGAGATTTTTATGGACAATTTAGAAAGAATAATTTTTGGAAATAGTACATTAACGCGAAGAACGTATTATTTTGGTTCAGATACGTTGACGATATTTTGGTAGGATACATAGGTACAAACAGACAATTGGATAATTTCTTTTGAGTTTATTAATTCTATTAATTCCTTATTACTTTTACATTAGAAAAAGAAGTGAACAACTGTATCAACTTCTTAGATCTTACGTTAAAAAGAGTCAATAACCAAGTACAATTTTCCATTTACCACAAAGAATCACATACTGACATAACTATTCATAGCAAATCCAACCATCCATATCAACATAAATTAGCGGCTTACCACAGCATGATCAATAGATTGATTAACACACCAATGTCCACTGCAGATTATAATAAAGAATATAACATTATTAAACAAATTGCCTATAACAATGGATACGACCCAAAGTTAATAGATAAATTAATTTCAGAGATTATTCAACAAAACGTTACAAGAAATTTATCCAGTCATAAAAGACACTACAATTCAAAAGTTTAAATCTATCACTTATTTAGGAGAGAACCAAGCAAAACTAACAAAATTACTTAGAAAACAGAATATTAATATGGCATACAAAACAAACAATATCCTTGCAAAATACATCAAGAACAATAAAGGGAAAACTAATCACAGCAATAAATCGGGAGTCTATAAGTTAACTTGTGGTACATGTACTAAGGGATATATAGGTCAAACAGGAAGAGCATTTAAAACACGGATCGCTGATCATTACTCCGCTTACATTAACCGGAAAAATGATTCGACTTACGCGAATCATTTTTTTTTTTTTTTTTTTTAATGTGGTGGGTGCTTAGATAATAATCATAGTTTTAATATAGATTTTGATATTCTTCATGTAGAAAATAAAAGTTTGAAACTAGATTTACTAGAGACATTAGAAATTAATAAATATAAAAATTCAGATAATTTATTAAACGATAAAGTGGACTTAAACTCATCACCAATGTTGTTAAATATATTTAGTCAGTAAGACAGTTTCCTTAATTTCACACACAACATCTGTTAGCAGTATATCTAGTTACACGTACTTTCGGTATAGACCCGTCACTTTTAGACAAGAAATTGTTCTTTAGATTTTAATTCTTAGAATTCCTAATAACCACACACTATATATGAGTCAAGGGTATGTAGATACTTATTATTGTATATTTAAACCTGAAGAAGCTACAGTGTAGCGAAACAGCTGTCGTGATTATCAAATACAGTGTAAATCTGAAACATTTTGGTTTGTTTTATTTCACATTTAAATAAGTCTGTATAACACTACTGTTGAGGCGTATTTTCAGTGGTGATGACATTAATATTATATAGGATTACTTCTCTCCGTATTGCCACTACTAATTACAGAAAAACGTACATACTATGGGCGCATATTAATGAACATTCGTAGAACAACGTTTCCCAAGGGAATGTTACCGCAAAAGAACAACAAAACATAATTACAGAATCTATAAATGTCATTAGACCAGAAATAGTAGAGAAGCACGAACATGTGTCACAAGTTTGTAATACGTAGTTGTCATTGAACTAATTTAATGCAAAATCAATTACAGTATACTCCAATTTAAAATAATACTATAAGAAAATAAATATAGTTTTGTTGTAATAAATTACTATATCACGGAAGGGTTTACTTGTAATTTTCTTATGTTCCTAATAAGTGGGAAACAATTATCAGTAATTTATGTTAAGAACAAAAACCTCTCCATGTCTACGAATTGCCAATTATCTTTGTTTCTGATTCAAGTGCGTAATTTAAAACGATAATTGAAATATGTACATAGATTTGATAGTTATTTTTTTTGTTTGACTTCGTAGATTAAAACAAAAAGCGCATAAATATTTATAGTATTTGGCTTTAGATTATTAGATTATTTCAATAATCCCTTATAGAATACGTATAAATAAATCCAATAGAATTGGAAGTTGTTAAATGATTACGAAATTTATAAACTCATGTAACAAAATCGCGCAAACATGTTCATGTTATATATTATGTCATTTTCAGATAATATACATAGGTACATGATATTCCATTAAAAAAAATTGAACGTCGCGTATATATCAAAATATTTTCCTGCTGTACAGACTTTATTCTAGATATCTTTTATTATGAATATTTTTCGACAAAATAAATAGCAAAATCACAATCAGCCGATCTCATATGACTTCAAATGTATATTAATCGAGATATTTCGAAAAAATGAGGACATAATAAAAGTCAGTGCAGCAATGTTTTTCATATGTTTGTTAAATTTAAAAGTAGAAAATAAATATTAATAGTAGCTACAGATTGTTTACATAAGGTAAATAGTGGAAGAACGCAGACGGCTATCGAATTAGATGTTCAAATTGGCGGCCACCAACCCCAATGTACTTTTGTATTCGCGCAGAAGAATCGCGAATACAAGTGGGCGAATTTTAAGTGTACAATATCGATTTGTTGTATATGACACGCACCCAACAACATCAGAAAACATGCAGCAGAAAATAAGACACACATGTGCAGACATTTCTGAAGACATGTTACTGCGTGTGCATAGACTTTTTTCTGCGCGAATGCAAAAGTGCATTGAGGCTGGTAGCCGCCAATTTGAACATCTAATTCAATAGCCATCTGCGTTCTCCCACTATTTACCTTACGTAAACAATTTGTAGCAACTATTAACATTTACTTTCTACTGTTACATTTAAAAAACAAATAAAAAACGTTTGCTGCACTGACTGATAAAAAAATACCATATGCTATTTGAAAAAAAAAGAGTTGACCTTGCTATGACCTTTGTGTCTTTCTTTATAGTGACAACGGTAGCGCCATCGAATGAGCCCCTTCATATAGTTAAACTTTTGTCTAATACTTTTCTTCATAACACTAATTGTTTCGAAGATATTACAGTGCTACACTTTAAATGGGCTATCCTGTATAGATTATTATGTTTCTTCTACAGTTCTTCACGTTTCTTCCAAGTAATTTTAACTAGAAAACCAAAAAATGCCTAAAATAGGCGCCTATGATATATTGTTAGAATCACCCTACTATAGCAATAGCAATGAAAATATACCAATCATTAGAAACGGATTACGTGGTTTCGGTCAATTAGATCTCATCAGCGTTCCTCCAAATGTAAGACCTGCTGATGAGGTCTAATAGACCAAAACCAAATGGTCCGTTCCTAATGTTAAATTTATTTTCATTGCTGTTGCTATAGTAAGGTGATTCTAACAATATACCATGGGCGTCTATTTTAGCATATTTTAGTTGTTAAATTATGGCATTTATGGACATTTTTAACTCTGACTATATTTGAAGACTGAACTGAAAGCTCTTCTGGAGTTCGTTCTTGATATCTGATTTTTGCTATACGTATAATACACTCGGGAGCAGAAAAATCGACTCAGACTGCACACTCGCATTAAATTACATCTGGCACAAAAACTAAAACTTAAATTCCACTTTTTCAAAATCTTTAAGTTCAGGATCTTAGCTTTAAAATGAGTGCATATTCTTTTACCTTACGTTTCTTATACACTTAGACTACCCTACAATTTGTTGTGATCGATAATCACAACATTTTGTATAAGTTGACATCATTGTTCTTTGCAAGCCAGTAGGTCGTTTAAAAGGCTTTCTACATTATCAACCCGTATTAGTTGGTTTGAAAAGCAAAACTGGAATTTATGTTATATTTTTTTGTGCCAGGGACATTTTACTGGGAGAGTGCGGTCTGAGTCGATTTTTCTGCTCCCGAGTGTAGATTGCCAAATCTAACTATAACAACAATTTCTCCTAGACTAAAATTAGGGAGATCCAAATAACTTTTGACAAATAAAAATTTATCTCTTCTTACATGTTTCTGTTTAGTGTCATGTAATTCTTGTAACTCGATGTTAACTGTCATGTTCTAGCAAACGTAGATGTAATTAAGATTAAGTGATGGAAAAATTAAAAGAAAGAATTTGTGCTAACAGTGTTTTTACTCGTTGAAAGTGTACCATTTTGAGGGAATACTATAGTCAAATAGTATTTTGTGTGTTAGAAGATATTGGTAGTATTACAAAAACTAATATAAAAACATTTAATATTTATTTCATTTACAGTGATATTTAGTAACCTAGAATGTATGTATGTATATGCTATAAGTAATACCATATATCTTTATTAAAATGCCTTTAGAAGACAATAATTTTACCTACGTACTTTTATAATGTGCTTTGTGAGTATACAAACATGATGACGAGAGATTTGTAGAGTAGGTGGATATGACTATTTTTGTCACATTTGTTACATTTGAAAGTATAACATTGTGTTTCTCATTTACATTCTAATATAATTGACCGGAAGATACATAATGCGACACAGTGATCCAATTTCTAAACTAATTTTATGATTCAAGCTTATTAAGCTTTCATAAGAAAAATACGTATGTGCACTGTACACTGTACTCTATTACATCATGATTAAATTATGCGACTAAATTGAGCAATCTCTTAATTTATATAGTGAACAAGTAGTCAACATTAAATGCATAAATTTCTTAAAAACGGATATATCGCTGTTGCGGCTGTATTTGCAATAAGATAACAGTGTCAAAGGCATATTTGCACCATTGCGTGTTTGATATGATAACATAACAACCTGATAATATTACATTGTGTACAATTAAAGATTTGCGTAATTTATTATTGCATCCAAAAACATTCGTATGTAGGTACTGTAATTGTTGCATTTGGTGGCATTGGTATTGTGTAGTTTTAAGGATGAGCATATGTATTTGTAAGATCGCAATAACTTAATGTGAAGATTATAACAATACAATAGGTAATGTATGTATATATACACATACATCTCGCGTAATAAAATCAGTAGATATACGTGACAGTCATAAAGATTATCGTATTTTAGTACTAATTTCAATTTTAAAGCGTCTTGGGCGGGGTTATATACAAATTGAGTGTTTCGATATTATTGTGGCGCCTTTATTATGGAGTACATAGTTTGCAATGATAACATGGTAAAAAGCAGAATGATACAAAAACTTACGAGTTCCAAAAATTTGATCAAACTGTATCTGCTGATATTCATCTTCTTAACAATTGATCAATAATCGGTTTCCTTTACAATATGTGGGGAATGTTTATGTTGTGTACAGGTAGCGCCGGAGTTCAAGTGGAGCACGCTCGACCAACGGTTATGAACTGGAGGCGAGGGCCGCGCGTTGAAACAGTCAAGCTATGGTCAAGCTCGATACTCTGTACCGGTGTATGGTGTGCATGAGTCGCTTTGTAAAATAACTATGACACATATTTTATGTATGTAGATGATGTCATTCTGTTTCAAAACTTGTTGATGGTGTAAATGATCTTGAACACACTATGAATTACATAGTAGCGTGACTTTTAAATCAAAGGCACGAATAAGCTGTATTGAAGCGTGTACTATAATGTCAGTACAGTGACAAGAAAAATTAATGTCTCCTTTCATCGTCGGCTACAAATCAGGGCAACATCTATCAAAGTTGTTGAAGAAATTGTAACATAATCCTTGAACTATATAATTACCTACATGCCGATACGCATTCCGTCTTTTATATTAATATTGACATTACTATTTAAAATAATATCAATGTAAATCAAATACATATATACGTGGGAGTTTTTGTTTCTAAAGTAATATGCACTCTAGACTTGCACTTTCAAGTTTCCCCAACGATATCTAAATTATTAAATTTCCTGGGTTGATCGGCATAATTGAAGAACTTTGTATTAAATAACTTGTAAGGGTACGAAATACTATCATATAGGTAACTTGTACTTCGACTATCTGTTTTTCAGTCAATTCAAATTCTACTTGTGGGTGTTTTATTTATTCATTTACTCTGAAGAAATTCGTTAAAGCAGTACTCTTTTTAGAGAAATGAAGTTCGTTTTAAATCATACCATTTGTTTGCAAAATTTGTATTAAATTTGAAAAAATAAGTTTTATTATTATTTTTACATCTTAAGCTTTATTAATTGCAGTGACCAAAGTAGTATTGCATTTTGCTGTAATTTCGAATCCATATTGTAATTTATTTATTTTCTTTTGTGCATATTTCTTTTAATGGCTCTTTTATTTTTTACCATCCACATAAATATGCATCACATATTTTAAACCGTGATTTCGAAAAAATTCTTTCGAGATAGTTTAAGTGTGGCACCTCGCACCATTCTTCTTTGCAAAAAAATATATTTCGTTCTATTTTCAAAATTCTAAGAGTGCGACACATAAACAATTGAGAAGTGCTGCTGGATGGAATTGGTATTTCGTAGAGGTGATCATATTCACGAATTTTCAAACTTATGATTACTATAGAGTGGAGGCAAAAATCGGTAAGGTAACATTGTTTAATTTTCATCACTATCTTCTCAAAAGTTAGAACAAATGTGTGAAGCGTCAAATATTATTGTAAGTATTTGCAGTAAATTTATAACGTTTTCTGTCAAGCTGGCCTTGGTAGTGATGTTGAAAATTAACTTTGTTTCATATCTAGTCATTCACTTCAACACCTCTAGTAAAAGAATTTCTATGTCTTTATCTTTAGGCGTTCAAGATAATTTGTTCTTTATATCCGATATCACTAGTAACTGATCTTCTATGTTTACTATTTAAAAATCAACTCGATATAGTATCTTAGATAATAATTTATTGCCAACCTTCAATTTGCGATCGTATCATGGTCACAAGTCGAATGCTGTTTGCTTCTGACGCCGTTAAAAGTAGTAATTTATTGCTTTATAGTGAACCATCGACACCCTTAAATTCTAGTGTTCTAGTTCTAGTAAACTCTACGGAATCTCATACAACACAGGACGTCCTGTCTGTGTGTACACCCGTTTTCTGTACAGAATACATACCGGATACTAGGGCTGGACGATACCTATATCTTCGGTATCGGGTATCGATACCAATGGAAGTGCCAATACGTACCGATGTATCAATTCCGTGCATGGTATCGATTCCGACTACTGGAAGCGGTGGTTGCGTGAAGTTATCCACACTTTTCCAGCCACACTTCTATCGTAACGAAAGTTCGAATGAAGTTGTAATTCCAATATAACATATACGATCGTGGTTTTCTTATAAATTTTATTTTTTTTATTTTATTATTTTCTTATAATGTTCTACAATCCACAATATATTAACCGAATTCTCTCTGGTGGAAGCTATTTTATATATCTAACAACGAAATTTAATTGGCTCGTCGTTTGTGGCCTTTAGAATAAAGAAAAATTGAAAAACCACGGATGGGATAATTAAAACGTCGTGGTGCTCTTATTAATTCGAGTGCCACGACACCGACCATACGTCATATTTTGGCATGATGGTCTCGTACCATACCAACCATCAAATTCATTTGGTTGGCAGTTTACGACCTTCAAAAGTAATAAAAATCGAAAAACCGAGGATGGGATAATTAAAACGTCGTGATGCTCTTATTAATTCGAGTGCCTCGACACCGACCATAGGTCATATTTTGGCATGATGGTCTCGTACCATACCAACCATCGAATTCATTTGGCTGGCCGTCTACGACCTTCAAAAGTAATAAAAATCAAAAAACCGTGGATGGGATAATTAAGGCGTTGTGGTTCACGTATTTATTCGAGTGCCTCGACACCAACCTCAGACAATATTTTAGCATGATGGTCTTGTACCAATTCATCCATCAAATCCATTTGGCTGGCCGTCTACGACCTTTAAAAGTAATAAAAATCGAAAAACCGTGGATGGGATAATTAAAGCGTTGTGGTTCACTTATTTATTCAAGTGCCTCGACACCAACCTCAGACAATATTTTAGCATGATGGTGTTGTACCAATTCATCCATCAAATTCATTTGGCTGGCCAGTTACGACCTTCAAAAGTAATAAAAATCGAAAAACCGTGGATGGGATAATTAAAACGTCGTGATGCTCTTATTTATTCGAGTGCCTCGACACCGACCATAGGTCATATTTTGGCATGATGGTCTCGTACCATATCAACCATCAAATTCATTTGGCTGGCCGTTTATGACCTTCAAAAGTAATAAAAATCAAAAAACCGTGGATGGGATAATTAAAACGTCGTGATGCTCTTATTTATTCGAGTGCCTCGACACCGACCATAGGTAATATTTTGGCATGATGATCTCGTACCATATCAACCATCAAATTCATTTGGCTGGCCGTTTATGACCTTCAAAAGTAATAAAAATCAAAAAACCGTGGATGGGATAATTAAAACGTCGTGATGCTCTTATTTATTCGAGTGGCTCGACACCGACCATAGGTAATATTTTGGCATGATGATCTCGTACCATATCAACCATCAAATTCATTTGGCTGGCCGTTTATGACCTTCAAAAGTAATAAAAATCAAAAAACCGTGGATGGGATAATTAAAACGTCGTGATGCTCTTATTTATTCGAGTGCCTCGACACCGACCATAGGTAATATTTTGGCATTATGGTCTCGTACCATACCAACTATCAAATTTATTTGGCTGGCCGTTTGCCACCTTCAAAAGTAATAAAAATCGAAAAACCGTGGATGGGATTATTAAAACGTCGTGATGCTCTTATTAATTCGAGTGCCTCGACACCGACCATAGGTCATATTTTGGCATGATGGTCTCGTACCATACCAACCATCGAATTCATTTGGCTGGCCGTTTACGACCTTCAAAAGTAATAAAAATCGAAAAACCGAGGATGGGATAATTAAAACGTCGTGATGCTCTTATTAATTCGAGTGCCTCGACACCGACCATAGGTCATATTTTGGCATGATGGTCTCGTACCATACCAACCATCGAATTCATTTGGCTGGCCGTCTACGACCTTCAAAAGTAATAAAAATCGAAAAACCGTGGATGGGATAATTAAAACGTCGTGATGCTCTTATTAATTCGAGTGCCTCGACACCGACCATAGGTAATATTTTGGCATGATGATCTCGTACCATATCAACCATCAAATTCATTTGGCTGGCCGTTTACGACCTTCAAAAGTAATAAAAATCGAAAAACCGAGGATGGGATAATTAAAACGTCGTGATGCTCTTATTAATTCGAGTGCCTCGACACCGACCATAGGTCATATTTTGGCATGATGGTCTCGTACCATACCAACCATCGAATTCATTTGGCTGGCCGTCTACGACCTTCAAAAGTAATAAAAATCAAAAAACCGTGGATGGGATAATTAAGGCGTTGTGGTTCACGTATTTATTCGAGTGCCTCGACACCAACCTCAGACAATATTTTAGCATGATGGTCTTGTACCAATTCATCCATCAAATCCATTTGGCTGGCCGTCTACGACCTTCAAAAGTAATAAAAATCGAAAAACCGTGGATGGGATAATTAAAGCGTTGTGGTTCACTTATTTATTCAAGTGCCTCGACACCAACCTCAGACAATATTTTAGCATGATGGTGTTGTACCAATTCATCCATCAAATTCATTTGGCTGGCCAGTTACGACCTTCAAAAGTAATAAAAATCGAAAAACCGTGGATGGGATAATTAAAACGTCGTGATGCTCTTATTTATTCGAGTGCCTCGACACCGACCATAGATAATATTTTGGCATGATGATCTCGTACCATATCAACCATCAAATTCATTTGGCTGGCCGTTTATGACCTTCAAAAGTAATAAAAATCAAAAAACCGTGGATGGGATAATTAAAACGTCGTGATGCTCTTATTTATTCGAGTGCCTCGACACCGACCATAGGTAATATTTTGGCATGATGATCTCGTACCATATCAACCATCAAATTCATTTGGCTGGCCGTTTATGACCTTCAAAAGTAATAAAAATCAAAAAACCGTGGATGGGATAATTAAAACGTCGTGATGCTCTTATTTATTCGAGTGGCTCGACACCGACCATAGGTAATATTTTGGCATGATGATCTCGTACCATATCAACCATCAAATTCATTTGGCTGGCCGTTTATGACCTTCAAAAGTAATAAAAATCAAAAAACCGTGGATGGGATAATTAAAACGTCGTGATGCTCTTATTTATTCGAGTGCCTCGACACCGACCATAGGTAATATTTTGGCATTATGGTCTCGTACCATACCAACTATCAAATTTATTTGGCTGGCCGTTTGCCACCTTCAAAAGTAATAAAAATCGAAAAACCGTGGATGGGATTATTAAAACGTCGTGATGCTCTTATTAATTCGAGTGCCTCGACGCCGACCATAGGTCATATTTTAGCATGATGGTCTCGTACCATACCAACCATCAAAATCATTTGGCTGGCCGTTTAAGACCTTCATCCACGGTTTTTCGATTTTTATTACTTTTGAAGGTCATAAATGGCCAGCCAAATGAATATGATGGATGAATTCATACGAGACCATCGTACTAAAATATTGTCCGAGGTTAGTATCGAGGCACTCGAATAAAAAGTGAACCGCAATGTTTTAATTATCCCATCCATCCATTCCATTTTGTTTGCGTTATATCCGGAGTATAGTATGCATGTATCGTCCGCATATGCGTAGATTTGTCCGTGGAAAGGTTGCTCAAGTAGGTCATTCACATAGAGAGTATATAGTATTGGAGGTAGGTTTCCTCCTTGGAGGATCCCATATTCATTGTATGTACAAAGGTTCGCTATATACGTTGTTAGCTTTTGTGATTTGTTTTCTGTTGAAGATATATGATTTCATTAATTGTAATTCTTTTCCCTCAAATCCGTGGTGCTGGAGTTTTTCTGTTGTCTTTGGAAACGGTGTCAAAAGCTTTTTTCATGTCAATAAACAAAACTGTGACCGTTTTTTTGTAATCTAGTTCTTTTTGAATATCGTTGATTAAATCATACGCCGCGGACATTGTACTGCTTTATGGCTGAAAGACATACTGATTGTAGTTGATTATCTTATTTTTTTGTATGTAAGTCGTTATTCTTTGGTGTATGACTTTTTCTAGTAATTTATTTATTACCGATAACATAGAGATTGGCCTATAATTTTCTGGGTTGCTCTTTTCGTGTTTCTTATATGTATATCGGTATTATTAATGTTGTTTTTAGGTACTCTGGGTATGTTTCATGTTGTAGAATTTTATTGATTTACATATGTGCTTATTATGGGTGCTAGTTTGCTTCTGTTCTGTTTTATTATTGAGTTTGTAATTTTGTCGAAACCCGGTGCTCTGTGAATTTTTAGGTCTTTTATTATTTTTGTTATTTCTTCTTCTGTTGTGTCATTGAATTTGATCGGTATTATATTTTTTCTTGTTGTTGTTGTTCGTGGTGATTTGTTGTTAAATTCTATCTGTCGCTGAGCTAATCTTTTCCCTACGTTAGCAAAATATTTATTGAGTTTATTCGATATTTTGTTCGGATCAGTTGTTACTGTTTCATCCTCTTGAATTCTCTGTGATCTCGTTATTTAGTTTTTGTTTATTTGATTATTTATGATTCTCCACATTTTACTGGGATTTGTATGGTATTTTTTTATTAAATTTTAGAAATGTTGTTTCTTTGTGCTTCTAACTAGCCGGTTTGTATATTCTTTTTGATTTCTATATTTTCTTTGTAATTGCCATTTAGGGGGTGCTGTTTTTGTTTTTTATATAGCTTATTTCTAATTTGTATTTGTGTTACGATATTTTCGTTTATCCATGAGCAGTCTTGTTTTCTTCGTATTTTAATATTTTTCTGGTTCTTTTCTATTATGTTTGTGATGTTTTTCGATAGTTGTTCTAAAGATGTGATATTTTGTGGTTCTAGATTTTGTATATCTGTGAATATTTACTTAAAGTCAGTCCGTCGTAGTTCTATTAGTTCATATTTGTGTTGTCATTGGGTGCTGTGATTTAATGTAAATGTAAGGGCATTGTGATCTGGCAAGTTGGTTGGTACTACCTTTATTTTGGTGATTTTGTCTTTGCTGTTTGTAATAACGTGGTCCAGGATTGAGTCTTCGCCCTTTGGATTTATTCGTGTACAGTGTTTTTTCAATGTGGAGTTCATTATTTTCTAATTTCTCTCTTTGAACATAGTATAGTATTCGGTTGTGGTTCTGTTTCGTTCGGCGATGTTTATATTAAAGTCTCCTATTATTATCTGACTCTTTTTTCTATTTATTACATTACTTTTTAGAACGGTTTTGAGAGTTTGTAAGTCTAGCTTTTAAAACTATTCTTACGACTATTAATGCTCTAGATGTGTGTCATCAAATATATAATAACTACTACATGCTACTAATAAAATAGCAGCTTGTATTCCAACATATTGGAGCAACACATCATTTTAGAAATAATTAACTACTAAAAATACATACGTGATACCAATTTGTTGTACTCTAAACCAAACGTAGAAACAATCATTGCGTTGCCGTTACCAGTTCTCAATTTAGACAAGGAAGTAGTAATAGCTTGCAACAATGTACTACTGCAAGAATTCCGTAAGGATTTTAACATTACCTGTAGCTCCTAGATATTTTTCTACATCAACATAATAACAAACAGTTGCTTTTCTGGTGCGCAAGAATTGTGTACAGCATGTATTAACTTGCAGTCATAAATTCAGAACTCAAATTATTCCAAATAGTGTCTAACAAAATTTAAAGCATAGGGCCCATTAGGGAATATCTTAGAAAAGATAAATTGTAGAAAAGAAAAGTAGTATGAAAATAAAATTAACTAAAAATACTATCCATGACACCTTCTTAATACTTTAAGAGGTGTCGGAGGCACGAGTAAGAGGCAAAAAGTGAAATTTTTCGAAACAGATATGGAAATTCTCGTTGTAATATCTCTTGTTTTATAAAAAATATGGGTACATCAGAACTTGTACACTCTCTGGACTGTATAGCAGATATTTGTATTTTGATTATACCTACATCGTATAAAATAAATCGTATATGAATATCAAAATAGTTTTCTTATTACTACTTACAATAAAAATTACTTTTCCAAGTCACCGTGAAGATTGAAGCCATTAGCACTCCGGTACCAGTGGGCGATTTTTACAATGGTACGTCTGCTTCCCGTGTGAGATAGATTTTTACAACCACTTGAAATTCTGGGGCGGTCGAGGTGCACTGTCTGGCTCATGATGAATGATGAGACAACACTAGCGATATACTTAATTTTTAAATAAAATGTAAACTATTCTGGATCGAAGTGATGCTTGTGTTGGGGTTTCCGTTGATTTGAGTGAGGCTTTTAATCTTCTGGATTAAATTGCTCAATGAATTGTACAATTATAGAATTAGAGAGTTTGCTATTGAACTGGTTTAGAAACTGTTTGTCGGATGGGGCACATTATATAGAAATACATATAAGGTAAAACATCCAAATATCTAGACTCGGCTAAGAGGGACAATTTCCAGTGCAGTGCGGGGAGCA
Organism: Holotrichia oblita; assembly: GCA_023690525.1. Lineage (NCBI taxonomy): Eukaryota > Metazoa > Arthropoda > Insecta > Coleoptera > Scarabaeidae > Holotrichia > Holotrichia oblita. Next base: position 47,271,637 of record CM043022.1, read on the forward strand.
AAGTATAGTTAAGAGCGTGGCACAAAAACTTGAGCGTCCGTATCAAAGCACCATTGTTCCGTATTATTCCACTGGTCGTTGTGAGTGCGTATCAGTGCACACATACTTAGAAAATGTCGCATTTAGGTACGTTTCGGAAACGGCATATTTAGAAAAAAGCAAAACATGTAATAGCTAGTATGCCCCATATATATATATATACTAATTAAATAATATTATTATTAAGCAAAGCCACATCAGTTATTTACAAAAAGAATTAATTCAAAATGTTAGAAGAATATTATGGTAATTCCTCCTACCATGTATTTTTTGTATTATTAAATTGTATCTGTGGTGTATGATACTTATCAAAGGTTTAACTTTTATACCGTTGCTCTACTATTACATATTATATATAGTGCTTTTCAAATTGCAAGAAACTAACTTTTAAATCCTTAATGCTTTTATTGCACCTCCGGTAGTAATACTCTTGAGAAGGGTACTGTTTACCTGCTTAATTACACTATATGAATTGCCGGGCCGTATTAAGTATGAATTACGACCTCATTACGCAAATGATATATTGATATATATACGTCAACTAATATTCTGTCATCTAATTGTAATTATTGTTAATGGTACTTGGGGTAGGTATATATACATGTAATATTTAGTTTACTTATCATTTGTAGTTAACATTTGTTGCTGTATACTTATTTGAATTTTCACGAACATGTGGCGACCTTTTGCTGAGTGTGTTAGTGATCGTGATGTGCATAGTGATGATGAAAGTGGAGCACGGAAGAGAAAATATTTATCACAAGATGCAAAGCAGATACTTCTCGATATCTATAAGACTCTGATGGAAGAAAATAACGAAGGACAAACCAAGAACATTCAACGAACGTCGCAATTAACCAAAGTGCCTATTGGAACAATATACAAGGCAATTAAAAATAACGCAGAGCCTCGAAAGCAAAGAAGTGACAAAGGAGCACCGAGGAAAATTAAAGAGTATGAAATTGATATTATTAGGCAACAAGTATATTGCATGTATAGAGAAAATGTTGTACCTACAATTGAGTCCTTACATAAAAAAGTTAATGATGAAACTATTGATATCCAATGTTCAAAAACAACTTTGTGGCGGACGTTAAAAAAGGCGGGTTTTAAATTTTGTACTATAGATAAACGCGCCACAATTATGGAACGTTCGAGGTTGCAGAAAATGCGATACGAATACTTGATGGCAATAAAAAAATATAGACAGGAAGGGCGATTTATATGTTATTTAGATGAAACGTGGTATGATACCCACGACACTATTTGCAAAGGTTGGGTAGACAATTCAGCCACGTGTCAGTTGGACGCGCCGGTTTCGAGAGGGAAGAGAATAATTATTCTCCACGCTGGGTCAGAGAAAGGGTGGATCGCGCAGCCGCTATTATCTGCAAAAAAATGTAAAATGCTCTAGCTTGGATTACCATGAGGACATGACTTCATCCTTATTTGAAGAATGGTTTTGTAATACTTTACTGCCAAATTTACCAGAAAGTAGTGTGATAGTAATGGACAACGCCTCGTATCATTCACGACAGCAAAATAAAGTTCCTACAAAATGTAATAATAAGAAAGATATTAAAGAATTTTTAGAAGCAAATAATTTATATTATGAGGAGCATTATACAAAAAACCAATTATTAGAAGTGATGAATACAAAAGAATATTTGAAGGATTATTATGTGGATAATAGAGCCAAAGAAGCAGGACATACAATTTTACGTTTACCGCCGTACCATTGCATTTTCAACCCAATTGAATTGATATGGGCCCAACTTAAGAATACCATAAGGCGAACAAATCAAACGCCTAAATTTAGTGAAAGCACTATAACACACATAAAAAATGCGATGGAACATATAACTGCTGATAATTGGAGAAATGCCGTTAAACACGCAATATCAAAAGAAAACGAATACATGGATATGTATAATATAGTACCACCTTTAATTATAAACTTGCAATACAATTCAGAGTCAGACTCAGATATCGATTTCCAAGACGACTCAATCACATCAGATGATGATTTGTGAAATACGGTGTATATTAAGTATTATATTGTATAATACTGCCACGGTCTACTTTTATATAAACATGACTTACAATTTTATTGTGCATTACCAACTAATTGTTAAGCTTCATATATCTCACTTATTATTTTTTGTAAATAAACCTAATGTATATTATTTATTATATATATTTACAATTAAAATAGCGTTTTACTATTACCTTATAGTGCCGTAATTAATACTCAATCCGGCCCCTGCATTCATATGCTGCAAGCAGGTAAACAGTACCCTTCTCAAGAGTATTACTATCGGAGGTGCAATAAAAGCATTAAGGATTTAAAAGTTAGTTTCTTGCAATTTGAAAAGCACTATACCAAAGTATGTAGTTAATACTCCAAACTGGACAATCAAACGTAGGATATTTCTGTATTATTTAATTATGAAAATATTGAATATTAGTGGATGAGGATATCAATCAGACTCCTATACTACTTTTCCTATATACTACTACTGTATTGTAATTTTTGTACATAAAAGGTTTTTTTAATGTTATTCATCTTCATTTGCATATTCATTGCACATTCATGTTAATGTATGAAATTTGATCTATGCGGAGAAAAAATATTGTACAAACATGTGTATGATTCCTAATTTTAAAATAACACTTATAAATAAGAAAATGATCCAACGATTACATAGATTTTGAATAGATGGCAACTACTATACAAGTGTACAATGGTAAACCGCCGTCTTAAGCACATAACAAATTCATTTACTTAAAATCACTAATAGATAAATAATTTATGTATGTGTGTATAGACATGCATACAAAGGTAATAATCGTTAATATAGTAGTTGTATCATACAAGTAATTTTAATAGCAACATTTACATTATGAATTTAATTAAAATATTTTTCCTTTGACATTTTTCAAAAGGATTATTACGCAATTTGCCTACCTATTGAACTTGGCCTACTTTAAACATTACATAAAGTTATATATTATATGTATGTATAACCTGACTACATGTTTTCTGAACAAAACTAGTAATAGTTTTTGTTAGTGGATTTATCTTGTATTAAATACGAGTAATCGTTTTAGAAAAAAGAATAGTTACAATTACGTATTGTACTGAACGAAATCTCGACATAAATGTTTCACATAAACAATATAACTAAAATGATCTATGGTTTGTAATTTTTTAATAACGCAATCATAAATATTAAGTAGAGAGTAAAAGAACTTCTACATGTATATATGTACATACATATATACAGTGTGTTAGTGGAAGATAGAGCCTTTCCAGGACATTAACGAAAGAAGATTTGCTAACCAATGCATAATGTAAAATTATACTCAATTATACAGGCTGTTTATTTTCGGTGCTATGTAATATAACTTTGTAATTTTAAATAGAATCCTCATCATATTAGATCCTTTTAGGATTCTTCGTTTCATTCGACTTTAGTACGCCTATACCTATCTAGTATAATTTTTTTGCGGATGTAACCGACTCGCAAGTCGGAAAGTGGTTCGCCTGAACCGCCCATTTTTATCATATCGTCCGGGTAGGACATACCTCAAGGATGATGGGCTATTTTTGCTTCTAATTTGTCGCACACTACGTCTCCCGTCTCTCACAGCATTGAAGGCTAGAAGTGGCACTGTTCTTACTTTATTTTGTGTGTTGCTTTTCAATACGTTCCACTAATGTCCTCGCCAGCTTGCCTCTCTCTTCTATTTCCTTAACTTTCACGATAGTTTCAACCATACCATGTACGATATTCCATGTCTTTTCATTGTGGTCATGAGTGTGATCATGTTTTGGCTGTCCGAAGTCGTGCCTAGCTCAGCATGGGACGCTTTATGGACCACATTTGATCTTGGACAGCCCTTTGTTGCCTGGTTTTGCCCATGTAGAAGCATTCTTTCGTTTACCATGAGGTCAATAGGCAGGATACCTGTAATCACTTGTAGGTCAGTTACCGAAACGGCGCTGAAGGCCGAGGAAACCCGCAATAACATATTCTGCTGTTTCCTTATTAACAAGTTTTGGCGCTTTTGTATCTTTAGATATTTAGTGTAATTACCGAGATTTTTAATGTTATTTTATATCTTGCTATTAAGCAGATGTTAGGTGTAAATAAAAAATAATGTATGCAACCACATATACATAGAACTAATATACTAAAATAGTAGTACGTTAGGTGACGTTAAGTTAAGTTGTTCATTGTATACGTTTGTAATTAACAAAATAAATGTTTCTTTAGTAGTAACAGTGAATTGACCTTAAAAACTCTACAGTAGACCTTACACAAACACATCCTATATAATATCCCATATAATAATAATAATGTTTATTCATGGGTCAATTAACATTCTCTGACCCGTATCGGAAGCCGGTTATAGATTTCTATGCAAGCAAACTCAGGGGACTTACGATATAGTGTCGTGCCATGCCGAGGCACAGTCCTTACATTACGACCTCTTGTATAGTATGTATGATCTGGTAAATGTTCATTAAATTTATTGAGGTTTTCCTGGCAAATATGGAAATGTCAGTATATTATGTTTTTTAAATAGGTCTCTACAACTATCGCGGGATTTGATGCTAAAGATTAGACGTATAATACGCTTTTAAGCTATGAAGATTCTATCCCAACTCACCGCTTGACCCCAGATAATTACATTGTACGAAATAATAGAGTATACAATAGCGTAATAATTAAGCCCAGAACATCTAAAGTGGACTTTAATTGTAACATAGCGTAATATACTCAATTCAATTTTTTAGCTAGGTGCTGAATATGGCACTCAAAAGTGAGACTGTCATTCATAAAAACACCTAATACTTTAGTGGATGAGATGAATAAACTACTAACCGGGGAATTCGCCTTTTGTGAAAGTATATTACAGAGGTCTTGTCATTGTTTAAAATTAACCTATTCAGTTTACACCAATTTGACATATTATCTATCGTTTGTTTGATTGTATCTTCAAGATCCTCTGTGGTATCTGATGCAAATGCTATTGAGGCATCATCCGCGAACAATACTAAAGAACCGTTAGAAAGGAAGTTGGGAAGTCCGTTAATGGCAACAAGGAATAAAAGTGGACCCAAAACTTGGGGTACTCCCAACCATCCGTTGAACTCGTCAGAAATGGAGTTATGCACCTTCACCTTCATTTTCCTACCTAATAAGTAGGAGTTTATCCAGTCGAGCGCTACGCCACGAATACCTGATGATTGATGCAGTTTGTGAGATAATATATCAGTATCAATACAATCGAAAGCCCTGGTCAAATCAAAAAATATAGCAGCAACATTTTCGCGTGCATCCATATTTTTGTAAATATACTGTGTTAAGTCTACTAACGCAGTTTCTGTCGATTCGTTCTGTCTAAATCCGTGTTGTTTACTAGTGATTATATTATGTCTAGTTAAAAAAGAGACACGTTGATCATACGCTACACGTTCAACAATCTTGGAAAATGTACTAATTATAGAAATTGGACGATTACATTACCTCAAACTCACTACCCCTTTTGTGAACTGGCACAATAACAGCCGTCTTCCACGAACTTGGAAATTTGCCTTGACTAAATATTGATTACATAGGTTAGAAGATCAACAGTTTCAGCAAGAACCAGTTTGAGGACATAACTGCTGATACCATCGTCACCACATGACGTACTAAACTGGTTGGCAACCAGCTCCCCCGCGATCGACGAAAAATAGCCACCAAACTCTTTGAATACTTCACTGGCATTCGAAATTAATTCATTATTTTTCACAAGGTTAATCGACGTTTGTCTATTGTTTGTCTTCAACTTATTATTTACAATGCCCCACAATGTTTTGGTTTTGTTGGATAAAACATTTATTTTAGTTTCATAGTTGCGCTATGTTCATCTTTTGTGAGTCTGAAACATTTTTAAATTCAATATCCTGTATGTTTTTGATGAATCAATAGATAATCTTTTACTTAACCTTTATCCCTATACCTAATATGGAATATTTCTGATTAAATTTTTTTCTGTATATACAAGTTTGGCTTACACGCAGCCTGCTATTGTTAGTGTAGCTTTTTATGGGTTATTCAAAATTTTCCCAAAATGTTATTTGTGATTAATTATTCACAAAATAAAATTCTCTTTCTTTATGAATAATAGAAGCATGAGTGGACTCGTCGCAGAGATTTGAGATACGCCGCAGTTGACAAGGTATTTTTTTAGTTTCAGATCGTTCAGTTCCGGAATAAGTTGCCTTCTAGAGAGATGAGTTTTCTCATTTGTGTATATTACCACGCAAATCATAAGATTCCAATTTTGTAAAAGCGTATCTCAACCTACCAGGTCGAAGGCTTTACTTAAATCCATAAATACAGTTACACATCTATTGAGTTTATCTAATTGCACAATAATTCGTCGATATACTGCAAAATAGCAGTTATCCACATCCAATAGAGTTCCTTCATCCATGATGACTTTTGGGTGTTGTTTTACACGTTAAAATTGATTTAACACAATAAATTATCTTTGTAATAATCTTCTTTTAAAATAATGTCATACATATATAAAATAATCACGCCATCTTTCACTTTGTGCAAAATTTTTGAAATGTCTATAACCATATGTCACCATTATTGTTACATAGGAAGTAACTCTGTATTTCTCTTAATTTTTCGCACACTTCGCCCATATTTGACAAAGCTGATTTTGGATCTTCAAACTCTTCTATCTCGTTGTTATCGGAATCATCATCGTGCATCCTTATTGCATAGTTCTTCAACAATTGAAGCAAAGTCGTGTAACCTTGCATGGGTATTTCGTCCTCCTCGCAAAAATCTTCATTAGATTGAATTAGTTCTGCGAATCCAGCTTTGAAAAAACAGTAATTGTAGATCGAGAAACCTCTGTCCATGCGGCTGCAATCCATATTAGCGCACTTGTTAGATTTATGTTTTTTTCCGAATTTTCAAAGTCACAATCACTCTCAATGAACGTTAATAGCCTTCTGATCAAAAAACTGCGGTATATCATCTTAAAATTGTGAATTATGTGAGGCAAAAAATCAATTTGACATTTTCTAGTGAAACCTTTACGATGTGAAGATGCGTTATCCAGAAATAGAATCACCTTTCGATTTTGTTTTTTCATTTTCATGTCAAATTGATGCAGTCATTTTGTCATAAGATCTGATGTCATTCAAGCCTTTTTGTTATATACCCACTTTAAAAGTAATTTTTTCGATATGATTACCTACCCTTAAAACACCGAGGATTTTTACTTTTTCCAATAACTAAAAAAACACAAATTGATTTAATAGCGATATTGTGTCTTCGACAGAAACATTCTAACCAACCATTTGAAGCAGAAAAATTTTCAATGTTTAAATGTCTTGCTGTCCCTAGCGCCTTTTTTAATTAATGATCCAGATATGGGAATGTTTTTATTTCTAGCCATGCAGAACCACTTATACACAACTTGATCCACTGCTACTCTACCCGTTTTAGGGCATTTCCGTTTCTGATTCAAATTAATACCTTCTTCATACATCCTTTTAATATCACTTTTGTTTTTAAGATATCGTTAATTTGAATTTTCTCAAATCCGAATTTTTCGGCCAACTTCCGCGAACTTAAATAATTATACTTTTCACTCTCCTCGATAATTAATTTTGTCTTTGAGTGACGAACGTTTTCTTTTTAGCGACATATTCAAACATTCCACGAACACAACGATAAATTTAAACTGATCGAATAAACAGGTGTTTTCGGAAACTGCGGTCAAAGCGATCCGTTCAAACGGATTACAACCCGCTGCTGTTGTAAAATAATTCTATAGTGTTTCATTATAACTGACAATACAACGCGCTTGCAGTTAAATTCTGTGGCCTGCTTTAGACTGAACAACAAATACGTAAGAATATTAAAATTTTCGGATACGAACGACGACCGTTATTGAGAGGTAAATTTTATTGCATTTATGCCATAAAATATTGGGATCGTCTGACCGTGGCCGCTTCGTAAAGGCCGCCGCAAGATTTGTATACAGATCAAACAGCCGCCCTATAGTCGGGGCATTGTATATCGGAACTATTCGGGAATAGAGAAGTAGGGATGTATTACTAGATAGTTAGATGCACGCTTCACTTGAGACCGTACGGTTGTATTCTGTTCAATACGTATGCACAATACAATAATTATTTGCTTATTCTCAAAATGTCTATAAACTTTATAAACTAAGCAGAAGCTTCTGGTAAAAACATAGATGATGAACTCTTCTTGAAAATGTGATTCACAATTAAGAGAAGCAATTACACACGTAAAGAAGACAAAGCGTATTTATATCTGCTACATTTCGTAAAGCTGGAATTATATTATTCTGTAAAAGATCGAGATATTTTGCTGCATTTAGATTTCCTCTATGAAAAATGGCCCAATTATATTGTTATGTAATAGGCCAGCCCAAACATTTAATTTTGCAGGGTATTGTGTTCGAGCGTCATAAGTACAAGGTCTCTTTTCTTGTGACCAATACCTTGCAACACTTGGGTTGTGTCGACCATGTAAAGCGAACGAAGATTCGTCGGTAAATACAATTTTTTTTATAAACTCGTCGTCATTGTTACATTGTTCGATAATCCTCTCGCAAAATTCTAGGCGTTCATATTTATCATCGGGAAATATTTCATTTGATTTTTGTAATTTATACGAGCGATATTTACATTTTTTTAACACACTACGAACCGTAGTGGCAGACACATCAAATTGTTCTGCGATGTTTTGCGAAGATATTTGTGGTTGCTCCTCTACAGCAGCTCAAATTAAAACATCGCGTTGCTCATTTTGTAGCACTTTCTCCTTTTTGTGTTCACGCGGATTTAAACAGCCATACCTTTCAAAGTTATTGATTATATGACGAACTGTTTCAAAACAAATAGTTTGTTGGAACTCATCGTGAAATAGGCGTACAATATCTCTTATCGAGTAACCACAGTGATGTTGTTTTATAACATATTTCTTTTGTTGAAGGGTAAAAATGTCCATCATGAATTACAAAATAATCAGCATCTGTAATAGTAACAATAATAGTCATATATTTACGATAGCATGAATTACTCTATCTCGCTAACAGACTACAACCTTGCGCTGTCAAGTAAAGCCTACTAATGCATCCCTACTTCTCTACTTCCGAATGCTTCCGACAGACGATGCCCCGACTATAGGGAGGCTGTTTGATCTGTATATTTATGGAAATACTCATATTGTAATCTTTGCAATGTTAAATCTGGCCGTTATCACAGGTGGCCGTTAACACAGGTTTTACTGTACTTAATTTCAATATAATTGTCACTACTATAAATTTTTCTTTGGAGCTTTACACATACCTTGTCCTAGTCACTTGCAGGTTCTTGTCGAATTACTAAATAATCTTAGAAAGTGTATCGTAGAATAATTTCAATGTCTATAGATTCGTATGTTTGTATCGTATTTTGTTTGTAGATTATATAGCTACAGTATAGTACGAATACTATTATATACCTATCACAACTCTTTCATAGTTGTTGCGATGTGTGAATAAATAAAATAAATACGGATGATATTCTACACGCAGGCAACAATACACCATTCAATAATTCTAGTTGCATTATGTATTACTTAAAACGGAGGAATCAAATGATGCTATATTCAAAATTTAATAAACCAACTAAATATATGTATAGTGAAATAGAGGGTATTCAAAAAATGTTATATCAGCTTTCGTTTTGAAATGTTCTAGATATTTTGATTATGATGAGAATAACGAATGTGCAATAGCAAATCAATTACGCTGTGTATTATATACGATTAGGCTTAAGAATTTATTGATAATAAGTGTCAACTGATATTGTCGGGATTACAGAATAATTGTGTATGTGTGAATATGTTCAAGTCATTAGGTTATCTATTTATGTATATCGAAGAATTTGCATTATTATCATTTACTTATTATAATAATAATATCCTTAATGGGAACAGTATTTATGGTACTACAGAGGCTTAGTTTAATGGACAATGTGAGATATAAACATAATTTGAAATAATATAATGTGTATTATTACAAGATAAATTAGTACAAAAAAAAACAACTAGACTTTTATAAAAATATATGTACTACACTATATTCATTAATACTTATTTAATATTTTTGAGGTTCTGTGAGAGAGTCTCTTTTTCAAATTCAGACTGTATCTCATCTAACAAATTTATTAATTTCTTATTATCAAGTTTAACTGCCACGGTGCTTAGTTGATTAATAGATTTAAAACATTCTGACAACGGAATACGTTCGTCTATTTCATTATTTTCTCTTTTATTTATATTAATATTTTTAATATCAAGAGGTTCGTCTTTTATAGTTATTTCATTTATAGCAGTCTGCTCGTAGTTTAAGAAATTGTCATCACAAGTAGCGCTCTTCTGCTCAAATTTTACATCGATTTCACTACGAAACTGTCGTCCAATATGGCGCAAATTTTCTTTGATTCGTTCAATCTCTCTAACTGCAGTTTTAGTATTAATAAGCGTATCCATTCTACAAACATCGAAATATTTTGGTATTGTTTCGGAATCTACTGAGTTCCATGCTTGGTAAATCCAATCAACAGCGTCGGTTACATCAAATGATATCGCCAACTCAGATATATTTAAATTTTGTTTACTTTTTCTACTTAGCGATGTTAGAAGATGTTTCTGGTAATGCAATTTAAATGTTTCTATAATGCCTTCTTCTAAAGGCTGTAAATTACTATTTGTAGATAAAAATAACAACATTATATTCGAAAGTTCAATTTTTACAAGATGACATGGAGATTCATTCAGTAATATCGTAATATTGCGCTGCTCATATTTCATTTTGTCATTAAATTGATTCAACCACGTCGTAAAAATGTCTTGTGTTATTTGTCCATCTTTAGTGTCATACCAAATAACATTTTCTTTTTTTACACCAATATTCCTCGGAGATTTACTAATAATAATCGGAGTCTCTTTTTCACCCAATGCATTTGTACATAACAAAATTGTTAGTAAATCTTCAGATTGTTTCTCAATCCCACAGTTTACACCACTTTCCTCAGGAAAATCACGAAACCACAAACTAGTTTCATGAGCGCAATAAATGTCTTTGGGACAATAATCTTTTAGAATAGAATTTACATTTGTTCTTTCAGCAGATGCACGTCGAAGTACAATATTATTTCTATTACAAAAACTGTGAAGCCAACCATTGCTACCAGTAAAATCATCATTCCCTAATTTTCTGGCAAATTCTTTAGCTCTTATTTGTAAAATTGGACCAGTTATAAATACACTGTTTGAGTATGCTTCTTCAAACCATGACAACGTTAATTTGTTAACTTCTTCATATAGTTGGAAACGTTTCGAATGGTTATTAATTCCACACCGTAACTTTTCCCGAATTTTGTCTTTATTGCGCAAAATTTGTTGTATTTGTGTCCTTCCACATTTGTACTTATTTGCCAGTTGACGTTGAGATAAGCCTTTTTCACTGTCTTCGATCACTTTCATGCGAACTTCCATATTTAATGCGTTTTGTTTATAGCAACCTTTACCCATTATGAAATAAGCAAACGGTATGAAATAATGAAGTTTCTATAAAATACACAAATGTAATATACAACTAGAATAGACTATGTAACATAAATATTTCGATCTCACTACGCACTACGTAATTGATACACAGCATACTAAATACTCCAGAAACGACTAACAACTGATGCCGATTGGTGCCGATCTGACAATGGTCGCTTTAAGGTGGTCTCCATCGCATTGCAGAGATAGAGAGCGACCTCCTCATCCGCAACGGCACGCTTGATAACTAACTTAAGGAAATAAATGAAATAAACTAGAATATTCTAAATTGTGTTCAATTAAACTTTTACAGCTTTTGGCCGATTTAGAAACAATTAATTGAATATCTTATATTAAATATGATACTATGCCTTCGGAGCGAATAAGGTATTTTGTTTGTAAAAATAACAGCAATATTTATTTTAAACAACGAGTAAATAATGATGCCTTTAGAATATAAGGAAAGATTCGTAGATGGGGGACAAATTGCGAAATTTGCAAATAAAGTATTAGTTTTGCAAAAGCTATGAGACTAGATCCAACAATAACATACATGCCTAATATTTGACAAATTAACGTTGGCATTTGTCCGTGAAATGTCATCAATTGATCGTGCACAGCAAATTTAAAAATATATAATTCATTTCAAAGAGCAAGTTGAATACAATTTCCATTATAACACAAGGAACATCTAGATTACATAGTAATAAATTTCAATAATAGCTTGCTTAAAATTAAGAAAGTTTTAATAGGTACTCCGATACCTTTGATTAAATCTGTATATAAAAATTTATACAATATTAAAATACTTTCAGAAAAGACGCTGCTTGTAATTATATCGCTCATAATTCAATGTAAACACAAAAATTAACACAGAAAAAACCGCTAAAATAAAGAAAAATCGTTAACTTCTATTATAAATTTTACTTTTCTACTCTAACACAAAATTGCAGATATGTATGATATAAACATCATGTAAAAAGATAAGAGCGACTAATTCAATCATAATTTATAATTACACAGTGATACAAAAATCTAACTTTCCGAATCGGAATGGGACGAAACCAAAAGCAAATGAAAGTTGACGTTTTCCATAACAAAACCCTCAAGGCTTTTTTTAGTTTAGTGCTAGTTTTTACACGCATTTGAAGTTGGTGATTTTGGAAGGCTGTCTAACAACTGATAATGATAAAATGGTTCGTAATATCATTAGAAATATGTTTTACGATGAAGCCAACATCAAAAATTGAAAACATCGTTTTTTCTATGACAATCTAGAAGAAATAGCAAAATTTGTGTGACAGTGCCATGTAGCGTGAGTTTTATGTAAAAATAAATATCAAAAATAGATTTCTCGACCCCAAAACCAGTAAGATACCACAACTTTCCAGGATAAAAAAATAAATAAGCATTATTTTATCAAATTTTTAATGATTTTTCTTGTTAGACAGCCTTCCAAAATCACCAACTTCAAATGCGTGTAAAAAATACTAGCACTAAAAGAAACCTTGAGGTTCTTGTTATGGAAAACGTCAATTTTCATTTCATTCCGATTATGGTTGTTGCACTGTGTTATTAATTGTGGCATATTTATACTACATACATGGCCACAGATATTTCGAACTTTATCAGGTTTGCGATCGGTTAACTAACTGTGCGAATAAAAGCAAGCTTGAATTGGAAATTAGTATGCAGTCGTATAAATGTGCCACGATTGGTGAGGTCGCTTAACTGCTCAATATCGATTCTTTTCCTAATAATTTAAATTAAATGCAAAATTGTATGTGTACGCTGCTGAAATGTGTATCGAATTTGCCATCTCTAATAATTATACTGCAAAAGTTCCAAGCACAGTTAGAGGAGGATAAATTTTAGACACATAATGCGTGAGATGGGGGCAAAACGGATTAGATGATGCATTCATGTATTTATTACTCAAAGATGTTACCTAAAGACAACGATTATTAAAAACATAACAATCAGAAAAATAGATACCTTACAATTGCATTATTGCATTTCGAATATTGTAAATACTGTATTTGAAGCGTAGTTGTAGTTAATAGTTATTTACGAACCAAGTGCGTGAAATCATATTTCGCGAATGAGTGACCAGTTTAAAGCGCGAGCCGGAGGCGAGTTGGACACGAATTCGTCACTAAATGTCACTAAATTAATCAAGTTCCAGGAAGTACCAACTTTACTTTTACGCGCTCGTGTTTAAAGTGACTTTTTACGCACGCAAATCGAATCGTGAAATGACAGGTTTTGATAAGCGAGTACAAAAAAGTCACTTTTTGATATTGAAACTCGGGATTAAAGTTGCCAGGTAAATGCAAAACTCACTCGTTGGTTTGACATATTACATGCAAAACGCTCTGTTTGCAGGTTGACCAATAAAAATGGTATTTTAGGGGTCATGTATGTAAGTTTGTTGTTTGTGTTTAGTTTTTAAGAAAAATGGAAGCTAACCGCTGCATTCGCTTCGAAATCCAAAACAGTCAAAAAGAGAACAGTTAAGGCAAAAACGTTAAGTGTTTGTTTTTCTATAAAACTACGGTGCAGTGCGTTTTATCTTTTCAAGACGTCGACCAAAGCCTGACCATCCTATATACGGATATACAGGAAAGCTTGACTTCCCTTACTATTGTGCAACTCTAACAATGCGCCATATTAAATAAATAATAATATTAAACCAAATACTGTTTACAACTACCGATAGAATTAGGCAGGACACTCATTTATTAAATTGCTGTAATGGTGAAATTCCGAAATGAAGTAATAAACATAGGAATAGAAACAATGGTATTTCCATTGCTAATCACATTCCAGTTGATGATCGCAATCTAATACATGTACCTATGTAAACAAGCTTGTATGGATATCACTAGTAAGAGCCGCTTTAGAATAGAGAGAGTGGTGAAGCGGTTTGTACAGACAGGGGAAGTTCCATAAGAACGCAAGCGCAGAAACAGGGTAGGAACTAAAAATGACACAAAAAGTAACAAATAAGGGAATTTCTAGAATTCCTTAATTGTGTAGTCACATTATTGTAGGAATAAGACATCTTGATTATAAAAAGGTTATAGTTATATATCAAAACCTGATCCGGATCTTCTTGTAAAGTTAAGCTACATATTCTCGAGAGTTTCTTAACGTCAATTACAATATTGGTTTTGGGTCACCGAAAACTGATTGTTGCTCAACATGTTTGAAAGTTGACGAAATGTTAACAGATAACTTACCGGAGGAAGCAAAACAAAAACTTGTAACCGAACAACGACTTAATAAGCTAAAAGTTGTTGGCTTTTTGAAGCTTTTACAAACCCAATGCCTTAATGTGGAAATCTTTTTTTTTATTGTCAGAAAAAGCTAGCATTATCCAAATTGTTGGATCAAGCCTGCTATTTTAGTCAGCAACTTAACTATTATAATTGCACAATAGTTCATGGAAATTCAAAAGAAACACTTAATCCGTCTAATGTTACCACGTTTTTATGGTTGGAAACAGATGCAGCTGAAGACTCTAATTCGATTGCTTCTGCAGTTTACTATGTCCTAAAAAACTTCAACTTCCAGAATACGATTGACAAGACACTCCTGTTTGCAGATGGTTGTGGGGGCCAAAATAAAAACAGTAGGTATGGTAGTTGCAATGATTTGTTCGTGGCTCTTAAAGGATGCACCAGAAACAGTCGAAATAGTGGAGGTTGTCTTTCCAATGGTTGGCCATTTATTTATACCACCAGATCGAGTTTTCAGATTTATAGGAAAGCTCATAAAAAAGAAATCCGTTATTGTCATACCTGAAGAATATGATGATATAATAAGAACGCATTCATCCATTTCGAAAACTAACGATTGGCGACTTTTAGATTGGAAGACGGAAGTTAAAAGAGTTCTGAAGGTACTCGAATCGTGACATTTTCAATTTGCAAAATGCAAAAGAGTTACTTTTACCTGATGTGGAAAGAGAATTTAGCAGTTCGTGGAGAGCCAAACTATTATACTGATATCAGACTAGTGAAAAATCTATGTAAAAAAGGTCTCCAAGTTTCGTCGATATCTCCCAAGCCACTGCCTTTTGGAAGGATACTTAAAGGCGATAAACCTAGTATTGACCGTTTGTTAACAATGCATTTTGGTAACAACTGGAGAAGCAGATCACAACTCAGTATTTACAGTCAATTCAATCAGACAACGACGAAAGAAGTACAGTTGGTGATGACAATAATGCACAAGAAGTGTGTGCATCCAGAATATATGGATTTGGAATTTTAAGTTAATAAAGTTCACGTTTCCTTTTATTTTTAACTGTAGAGTAATGTTTAGTTCGTTTTTGTAAATCTTAGAATTCTAGTTCAATAAACATTAGTTTCTTTTGTATTATTAAAAAAAACATTCGAAATCGGCTCCGATGTGCAAGTGGATCTTGTATTAGTTCAAAATAGAAATTATGGTTTTTTTAGAATACTATATTTTTTTCATTCGTTGTTACTTTTATGTAATAAGAAAATTATTCTTATTATTTTGTCAATAAAATGTTACAGTCGTAATAAACAGTCAGTTGCAAACTTACTCTTTGTTGCAATTAGTTGCCAAATTTACTCTACGCATAACTAAAATCTAAATCTAGACGGTCCTTCCAGTTACTGACGTATATAACACCAGTAAAACTTTATTGTAAATTAATATGGCTATTTACTCTTAGAAGTTTAAGCAAGTAATACATATATCGGAATCTGTCTACTCCCAACCGTTTTTTGTGGATATATCTGAAAATGACATGTTCAGTAGTAGTAATAGGTACAAATATAAAATTTTGATAATATCTTCAGAATATGTAAAAAAATGTGCTGATAGGATGTTTATTTAAAATGTTTAAAAAAAAGTTAGAATAGATTTTATATTAGATTTTAGGATTCGATAACCCGCCTGCATAGGCAACCAGATCAACACAAGAAAGAGAATAACAATATTTTGATATTCTGACCTAAAGTGAAATAAGAGTAAAATATTTTATTTAAAATCTATTCCCTTGTAGTAGTGACTTGGAATGAAATATTATGTTGCGATTCCACATACGAGTTGTTTTTCTAGAAAGGTACAGATTAGTGGAGTAGTGAACTGAATACTTACACTACAGGTATTGTACTATTGGCATGTAGATATTCAGTGCGGTACTTCACTTACCATTACTTACCGGTGACTTACAGACGTGCTAATTGAACACGGCCAATGTAATCAGAAAAAAGATATGTTAGAGCCTCTTATGTATGTATATTCTTTTTCTTTTCACGATATAACAACCCGAAATTTTATTGCGTATTAGTACTATCCCCAACCATTATAAAACCTGATGAGTGTTTATTGTATATACACAATAAACTATATATATAACTTTTTTTTTTAATGGCACATAGTACTTTTTATTGTAGCGCCTAATTCAGCAGGAAATTCTACATAGATTCGTATTGAGGTCTCATATACCTATCTTTCTTAGTTTTTGAGTTATTAGAGATTATTGGTTCCAATTGCGGAAAGTATACTAATATCTATTATTTTTTGTCATAGTTAGCTACGAAAATAAAATATATCGGTAAGAGTTGTCAAATGAGTGACAGTTTAACGAGTAAACTCGTTGGTTCGCGCAATATGACTATTAATCATCAAAATGACACTAATAGTGATATATTAAATAAATTTTATATCCATGGTAAATGATATAGGATAGCAGCAAGAATATGTCATGCATTTATTGAGAAATATCCACCTATGACCGTAGCGAAATTTAAAAGAATTGAAATCAACTTTTTAAATCATGGAACTATTAAAGTTATCAAACGACAATTTTTTGAATTTTGAAACGCCACAAAATGCGATCATACTAACTCAACATTTGGGGCTAACTGAGAGCAAGTGAGATAAATGAAAAGCAACAAAACTGTCACTCATTACGCAACTCTTTACCGAAATATCTTATTTTCATATTAATTATGAGAAAAAAGTAACAGATATCAGTATACTTTTCGTAAACAATACTACGGCGTTTTTAGAATTTAGATTAAAACTCGATGTAAATCTAAATTCTTTTTAAATAATATAAGCTTTGTTCGCGGACGGCATTCTGAACGTATTCGGGGATGAAAGACCTGCGCACTACAAATATGATCGTTCGCCGTAACAGAATTTTCTCACCGGTGCAGAATATTCTTTGTTCGCACAATCCATTTTACAAATTCCGAAGTAGTCCGTCACATGTTCTGTAGATTCTGAATCAAGGGCAAGAATTTTATATCCTACGCATGCGCTCTAAATTTGGATGTGAAAATACCCCATGTTTTTGCTTTCTTGCTATGGTTAACAGAGTTAAGTTGGAAACAAATTGGCTAAAATTATTATTAAAGTAAAAACGTACGATATAAAGGAAAGTTTTTTTATGTATCGAAACACATGTTAGTTATGTACCTATGTACGAGGTTTAAATCAATTCTAATTGAGTAAAAATTTAGATGTCTGAATATTTCACATCAAATGATAATGAATTAAAAGAACTTCTTCAGATATTAGAGGTTCCAAAAACTACCAATTTTTTTGAAGAAATTGTACCACTACTCTCAGATCAACATTATTTTGAACATTTCCCAAATACACATAAACAGTATCCATTTATAACCAAGGTTAATTTGGAGTATGTCAAAATTTAATTTGTTACAGTGGTGCCAACGTTAACTAATGAATATCACAGAAACTCGTTCGAGTAGTGTTCGCGGATGAGAAAGTTCCCTTTCGTGTTCTAAGAGTCGCATGCGCAATACAAAAGTACTGAACATCTTCCAAGTATATCCTGTATCTATTCGGGAACTCTTCCGCGAACAAAGCTATAATTTCCTGAAGAAGTCACAGAAGTGTGACAAAATATTGAAAATAAAGATTTTTATTATTAAAGGACCGCAAAACCTGTAGAAATTTTATTGTTTAACAAAAAAAAATCGGTCAAAAAACAACATCAATAGTATACTTTTCGCAGTTGGAACCAATAATCTCTAATAACTCAAAAACTAATAAAAATAGGTATATGAGACCTTAATACGAATCGATGTAAAATTTCTTGCTGAATCAAGTGCTGCAATAAAAACTATGTGCCATATAATTAGGTACAGTCAGAGAAAAAATAGTCGAGACAAACTTACCCTACGCGCAGTTTACCGTCTCATTCGCACATGCTCAGAATGTAAAACTCGGTAGAGGGTGCGAATGAGAAGGTAAACTGCGCGTAGGGTAAGTTTGTCTCGACTATTTTTTCTCCGACTGTACATACAAGCAAACGGTTAGAAATTTAACAGGACCGTACTAACACAAAATTAAGTACGATGTGCTTATGTTAAGCTGCGTACTGACTTGAGCAAATTTACGCGCACGAACACCCAATATGCGCACGAACGCTACCCATCGCTTGTCGGTTTCTTCACCTTTATCAAAGGATTTGCAGCTTTATACAGTACAAATCTTGCACCTGTGGTCGGGGCTCGGCTTAATCACGAGCATAATTAGCTGGATAACTTAAAAACTATAACAATTACAATAGTGCTCTCCCAGACTTTTTTGGAGGAGATTTCATGCTCTACAAAAAAAGTCTTAAGAGTTTTTTGATATCCTCTGTCATTAAGTCTACGTCTGCAAAGAAAGGGACAATTAGGGTT
Organism: Holotrichia oblita; assembly: GCA_023690525.1. NCBI lineage: Eukaryota > Metazoa > Arthropoda > Insecta > Coleoptera > Scarabaeidae > Holotrichia > Holotrichia oblita. The sequence continues at coordinate 47,291,024 of CM043022.1, forward strand.
ATTTTTGCGATATTTTCCCTTTTTTTTGCGAAACCAGCTTCAACCGTATAAGATATCAAGAAAACTTGTAAGACTTTTTTGTAGAGCATGAAGTCTTCTACAAAATGTCGAGGAGAGTACTATTCTAGTTGTTATGGTGTTCTAGTTCTCGAGCTAATTTTGTTCACAACTAAGCCATGATTTGTACAGTATAATTTATAGATACATTTTCTGCAAATGGAATTAAATAAGGGAAATTATACATTTAGACAAATTATATCTACATATTGTAATTATAATATCATTTCATACCACGCTAAAAGTAGATAAAGTAAATAGGGTCTATTTGCACAGTTGCATTTGTCTGTCGCTATGGTCCTATGTAATCATGTATGTACTGTACATAACCTACTTACCCGTGCTGGTATTTATAGTTTTAAACATCTAGACACGATATACAGAACATTTAGAACGATTGAGGCCAGCTAGAAAAGAGATAGATCTAGAGTGGGGCGTAAAACATATACGGAATAGCACTCTTGCCAATGCGTTAATTGCGTATACACTGGAACCTCGTCTATATCAGCGGTTGCGAAACGTAAACATTCACTCATATGCTCTCAAGAGGGGTCCCCACTCTCAGCCCGTTAGCGGAGAGGAAAGGCCGTGCTACGCGCTGATTGGCTCATATGAATACGTGGTGGATGCCGAGCGGATGTAAATGAATGCTATAGTGCGGAGATAAGTGAGGGTGCACATAGGTGAGCGCGGATATAGATGAGGTTCCAGTGTATATGTTTTACAGCCGCCCCACTCTAGATCTATCTCTTTTTTAGTTGGCCGCAGTCGCTCTAAATGTTCTGTATATGATATAGTACATACACTGGCGGCCCGTTTGAAAGTTTAAAGGCGTCTATAAGTAATGCATTTCATTGAACAGCGATGCCATATCCGTGTCATGGATCACGCACGACAAATGCAAGTGGGAAAATTGCGTTGGTAGGGTAAAAAGAATACCACAGCAGGCGTAGCAGTTACTAGTTCTAGTCTGGTCGTAGTCTGTGTCCTAGCTTAGTATGCTCGTAACAGCGTTGGTTTGCAGTTAGAGCTAGTTGGATATTCATATCGTACTAAAATATTTTATGTTGGCGTTATTCAAGTCTTACTTTAAAAATGTTCTTTGTTGGAATTTAAAATTTAATTTACAGTATTATTTTCTACTATTTTTGAAATCTATTATTATTAGACTCATTATCTTGGTATTTTTAATACAATGTAATAACATATCCATTTTTTTTGTTTTGTGTGCTACTATTATTAAGCTTTTTACTTTGATTTTGCATTATTAAAACCGTATTCTAATAAATTGCTGTCTCTGAATATAGTATTGTCCTTTTTCTAATCTGCTTTATAATTCTTTCGTTTACTTGCGATTATCAATCTTAAAACCTATTAAGACATTGCGCAATGATTAATTAAATACACAATAGTAATTCCTTTACTTAGTGTGTCGCATTTTTCACGCAATTTATGCGCCATGCTTTTTCTTCGACAACATGCAACCCCCATCAAACATCAAAGCGACACCAGTAGACACTGGCTGCTTGTCTCGTATGTCATGCTAGCTGTTAATATGTATATACTACATATAAGTATAACGCTGTGGCAACTGTGTTGATATTTTACATTACTAGTAGGATTCAAGCTCTCTCGGGGCCGACAGTGTATATATCGTGGAAAGATCCAGTTAGATATATCTTTTTATAGCGTAAACATCATCAATAGATTTTAGAGAGCAGAAAAGTTTAGTATATGTATTGATATTATTTGTCGATTGATTATAGATAGGTACATGTAATTCAATAATATTTATAATAAAAACAAAAAAAATTAATGCAAAATAATACTCAAAGGAAATTTTTGGAGATCTGGCAAGAAATGAAAAAATTATAAACTGCTATATACTTTTTCTAAAAGTGCCTATATAGCAGTGTTTTTTTGATGTATTAGCTTTAAACATACGTATTTGAAAGCGCGCTGTATCATAATTCTTATTGATAATATTAATTTCGATGTTATATAGGCATGACAAATCGTAATTGTGCGTACAGGGCGTCTCCCTAGTGCGTCCAAGTACCATCTCTTTTTGTAAACGTTATATTGAAAAAATGTTACAGACAAGTAACTTGAATTGATATTGCACATGTTCTAAAATTAATTTCATTTATACAGAGTGTTCCGTTTTCGCCGGACAAAGTACAAATTTGTTATTTTAAATAGAAAATCTTTTATATTTTTGAATCCTCACTAGATTTTATGTTGACTTGTTTAGATATTCCCTATAGGTACTTATCACTAACTGTTTTCAACTAATTTATAATTATTTGTTGTTGTTTGTGACATGTAGAGGCATTTTAGAAACTCTATATCTAATTTCGTTTCATCTTTAAAATTGCGATTTGGATATTATTTTACTAACAAAGAGTTGTGTTTAAGAATGATTTTGATAGCCATACAAGCGAGACAGCTTACGGTGCAACTAAGCACCTACCATACACATAAAAAACACCTGCTACAATTTAAACATATACAGGGTGAGTCACGCCTATTCTCTCGTTCTGTTGTGCCTAAATGATAAAAGATCTCAGTTTGAGATTTTAGTCAAGTATCTATATAGAACGATAAGGATTAGATTCTAAAATTATCTTTAATAGCACAGGAGGGTTCAAAAACTTGCAACATTTTGGTTATTTTTAATGGAATATTCTGTGTTATACACCAGTTTCCGTTTTGACGTGGTAAGCTAGGATAACTGTAAATTAAGGGAATTAAAAACAAGAAAACTGTATTACCGGGAAGATCCACATTTGCAGCAAGTTATTATTATTATATTATTATCTTAGTTCCAATAAAACGATAGAGTATTTTCATATTCGCTACATGGCATTCGTCACAACAGTTCATACTTTATATTTTTCAGACATAAATAATTTGCTTAACTTAAATGGGACATCCTGTATTTATCTATCCTACGTGAAAGTACATTACATACAAGTTACGTTACATTACATTATAGCACCGAATATAGCATGTTAGCATATCTTATTTCTCCATGTTTAAAAGTAAATTATATCGTATGAACAATTCGGTAAAACAGCGTGCAGCAAACAACAATTAACAATAAATAACAGCGAACAACAAAAATAATAAAGAACAATAAAAACAATAATAACGACACACAAAAACGTTTCTTTGATGAAGTGTAATGGGGGTTACAAGTATAACCGTCAAAATCGTTGTAAAATAAACGGTTTTCAAGCGCTTACCCATAATACACTATCGAACCTATGCTACCTGTCATACTGCGTTATTATTACTATGGCTTACCTACTATAAAAGAATCTAAAAATAAATAAATTTACAAAATACGTATAATGTGTGATACATCGTTGAATTCGTAACGAAAAATGCCGTCAGATACAGGATGTACCTTTTTCTCCGTTCATATAAAAAAGAAGTTGATGATGGTTTCTCAAAAACGAAACATCGAACAAAAAATATAAAAATACAGTCTTGTAGAGCTATAAAAATGCAAATGAAGAACTTTTATTTATTTTTCGATAACTTGTAAAATAAAGTCAGAAAAAAATAAAAACGAATGTTGAAAAAAATACGTTTTCCTAAATATCTCAAAAACGAAATAACTTAATTGAATTAAATAAACGCCATATAAAAGGTCACTAAAATGCGCAAGTTTTCCCCAATTTAAGCAACTTTGTATGTGTTATCGTTCCCGAGATCCCCATGCAGTTCATTCTTATCTTGGACACAGTGTATATTTAATTATTAATATAATAAGCAATCATTGTACAGAAATTAAGTACCTGTCATTAGTTACTCATTTGACATTGCATAGTTAAATTATAATTATGCCGCGTTCGAGTTTGAGTAAAGTAGATTTCTTAAATCTTATCATAATTATTTCTTATAATTTTACTCTACAGATTCTATGCAATTTATATGGAATGTCAAACTAATGTAGTAAAGTAGCTACACTCAAAATAATATTCCTGTTAGAAACTGCGCTAGGAGTATTTTATAATTGTTTTAGTGCGTTTTCATAATATTATTCAAAAAGAATAAATAACTCTCACAACACTATCTTCCGTTTTACAAATGGGTACCCAGCAAACAAAATTCAAATTTCGCGCAATTATTTTTAGTAACTTCAACGCTGAAACATGAAATGACCTATAAATTTGTTTCAGATTAATAGTTCTTTTTATACGATTATGTTGTAGTTACTAAAAATAATTGTGCGAAATTTGACTTTTGTTTGCTGGGTAATTACTGGAAATTAACATAATTCGATATAGTGCATTTATTGCAAAAAACGACACAAGCTAGGTATAGGGATCCATGAAATTAAACTGAAATTTAATGTAGAATTGAAAAAGATGACGTCTATTTGAAAATATTACTTCTCACGTTTTTGACGCTCTGCATATCTATTTAAGAGTACAACTATAGGAATATATCACTTTGTTCTTTATTTACATGTCAGCGGAAGTAGCCTTCTCTAATCCTTTGATTATCATCAGGATGTCCAGAAACTCTCCTGATAAACGAAGACCGGAGATTCCTCAGATAATTTTAAAACAATTTAACCGAATTCGCCCCTAGTCCGAAATGCTTCCTAAAGGAGCTAGAGCTCTTTGAAGATGACGCATGGTAATTAGTTCTTTTTAATATCTCCCGAACGCTTCTATTTAGAAAATCAATTAAAAACGTAGGTTTTATTTCTGTTGGCAGTTCAGAGCCAACTAGTGCAAAAAATAATAAATTGAATTTTAATGACGAAAAAACGAAAAATTTTCAAATCGATTGTTCTAGAAAACGGTGTATCCTACCGACTTAAAGTAAGAGTACCTTTTAGTACTAGAATACCTGAAAATTTAATAATTTAGTGTCACAAATGTTTAAAAGTTATAGACAAAAAGTTATGCGTTAAAATAACCGTTAACCTACCCAAAACGGACGCCTATGACCGGTACTAAAAATTCGCAATTAATGGAATCGATTCATCTCTGGAAGATAAATAAGGATACCAGTTTTTGTTTTTCTAAATAGAAGCGTTCTGGAGATATTAAAAAAACTAATTACAAGGCGCCATCTTCAAAGAGCTCTAGCTCCCTTAGGAAGCATTTTCGGACTAAGGTGAATTGGGTTAAATTGTCTTAAAATTATCTTAGGAATCCCCGGTCTTCGTTAGTCAGGACAGTTTCTGGACACCCGGTATAACTAGATTGACCAAATCCATTGCATATTACAATAACTACAAAAGTTATCAAGAGATGTCGCATAAATAACAAAATTGCTCATTAATATATATTTCAGCTTAGCATACAACGGACATACCTCATCCGCTATCTATTAACAAGTGCCCATAACTAACAACAGTAATATTGCAGAAAATGATTTTCATGCATGTTAAAAAATCACAATAGAAATACGAGAACCTGTGGCAAAATTACTACACGTAACGGACGTTTGCACCGTTCCTAGTTAAATCAAGTTAAATTATAATTCAATTTAATTCAAAGTTAAATCGGAATTTTAGTTGCGCGAAGATCTTAACAAAAGATTTAAATGTAAATGAATACTTAAAGCGTTTGTTTTTATATTAAGGTAATTTAATTTTTGATTGACTGCATATTTCTCGACCTACATAAAAAATCACTGAAATAAAAAGTATGAAAAAGAAATTTACAACTAGGTATGTTGATTTTGATAATTGGTATAACTTTTAAATAAAGGTACTGCAAACGGCTCTAAGACAATCAATTGTAGAAATAGAAAAAAACAATTTATAGTAGTCTTGTAGTAAGTAATTTACAAGTATACATCTGAGAGTAGAGGAAATCGAAAAGTTTCTGGAATAAATATGAATATGGTATCCTAAACATATCATTGTGACTTAATTAGCTTGATTCTCAATTAGGTACATATGAAGTTATAAATCCAGAGGCAACAGTGTCACAACCACAAATAAGAATTGAAAAGCATGTATTCAAACCAATATACAGTTACTCACGAAAGTCTACATACAGGTAAAAAAATCGCTTTTTACAAATAGAAGAATTCGTTTGTCACAAATCGGTCATTAACGACAAGAAAAGCTTAACTGTGGAGTATTTCTCTAATAAGTTAATTATGAACGAAGTTACAAGCATTGAAGTAGGGATGGAAAAATTCACCTCTTTTTATGGTGAGAGTTGAATTAAATTTATATCACTAAAAGAAAGAGTATGATTTGTTAATCCAAAATTTCAATTGATTATTTATCTGCAATGGTGTCAAAATTATGAATTTTTTACTTAAGCTTTTCTTGTCGTTAATGACCGATTTGTGGCAAAAGAAATCTTCTATTTGTAAAAAAGCGACTTTTTTTACCTGTACCTATGTAGACTTTCGTGAGTAACTGTAAGTAACTAAGATATTAAAACTTGAACATGACAAAATTCTTCACAATTGCATGACTTTTTGAGTTTCTTTCCTGTTACATCGCGTGGATACTCAGAAACAATTTTACATTTTTTAAATATCAAGCATGTAAAGCAATGATTTAATAGCAGCATGCGATGAGAATTACAATCTCCACTATTAAAGGCACAATGTAAGGGATCTTTATATATCTATGTGCAATGCGTTGCCTTAACTTCTTTTTATGTTTAATGCGGTCAAAGCAGTCTTGAAAAGTTTTAATCAAAATGGAAACAGCGTTATTAAGTAAATCTGTAGGTGTCAATAATGTACTATCATAAGATATAGCATATAATTTATGTAGAATTAGCAATTCTTCGGTATTTTTTTAAGTGGAAAATTTATCCACAAAGGCCGTTTAGCACAGTTTGCATTTAGGGTCATCTGTGCCAAATATTCTATATGTATTCTGTAACCGGCAAGGTGGAAGGAATAGAAATTGGTACGGTTTGTTATATTTATCAAAATATGCTAAATTGAATAGCTATGTGTGTATGTATGCAGAGAATATTTTGATGTTACGTATACATACATACATATATCCATAAGTTAATATAATCCAAAACAAAATACATCGCCTGTTAATTATATATAATATCTACAGCATAATTTGCCATTTCTCTAGTATGTTTGCTTAATAAAAGAGGACTGAATTATTTCTTTTATTTTTATTTTGAATTATTTCTGTAGATTAATAATAACATTAATTTTGTTTTCTAACTAATGTATTTTATCATTTTTCTTATTATAACTCATACCTACAAATGAAAAGTAATAGAAAGTGTTAAATATGAATTCTAAAAATTATCGCAAAGCAATTTTCAAATAAAATACCAGGACATGGGAAATCTATAAATTTTTGTTTTGCTTGCAATTTTTCTGATCAGATGTTCGCCTAAAAAGCGATAAATAAAAGACAGATACAGTTTGTGTATTAAGTAATGTCTCCCCTTCGAAGAGCATATCATACTTTCTTCCGCTCACGCCAATTTGGTAATTTTCGTTCGGCCGAAATATTCTTAATACCCCACTATACATCTCCAGGTGCATTTACGGAAACGACCGAACGGGCATGAGCGGAAGAAATTTTGATAAGCGCTTCAAAGGGGAAAACATTATGTAATACACAAGCGGTACATGTATTATATCACTCTAAGAATTTATTACGTTTTCTCTCATAATTCTATCAATCGCAATAACACCACCTATTAAGTAAAAGGATAAATACATCAAGTTATTCAGTGAGATATCGGTTTGCCGCCTAACTAGAGGCACTTATTTTGATGCAAAGTGCAAGTGGCGGGCTCCTGGTGGCCGCATCAAAAGCTCGACTTTAAAACGCAACTCTTTTCTTATGGAATGGTCAATCAAGTTATATATAATCAAAGCTCTATAGTCTTTATTATTTGCTAGAAATATTACTTCGGGAAAACAATGTCGCTGTCGAATTAAAAAAGCAAGAATATTTCATTACCAATATATTTTAGGCGGGTATACCAAGGGCTACATAAAGTTGCAATAAAAATTAATGGGGAACTCGAATTTGTCATAAAAAGTAAGGTATTTAAAATAACGAAGTTGATACTCATTGTCGGTATAAAGTAAGTCAGCCAACTCTGAAAATATTTTAGCCAAAACTTAGAAAAAACTTAAACTGATTATTGTATGGAACTCATTATTGTATGGAATATCATATATTTTAATATGTTTCTAAAGTGTATTTCAACAATACTTTTATATATGTAGAAATGGTTTTGATAAAGGCGATAAGTTTAATAGCTTTTTCGACTTATTGCACTCTATGCACTGATTATGAGTGTATCTCTGTCCTTTAATATCAGCATCTATAAACATGAGATAGGAATATGCTCGTGCATAAAAGTGCAATAAAGAAGACGCTATAAGATAAATTGCGGAAAGCTGAGATAATACAGTCATTCTCTAAAAATTAATAAAGTCGCTCTAGTAAGAAAATTTTTTGTTTCTTTTTATATAATGAAACAATGTTAAGGAGATGATGATACAAAAACAAATAAAATCAGAATGCGTATCTATATTTGATAATTATTATAAGTGTTATAAATGACAAACATTATTTTGAATTATAGTGGTAAATATAGAAATGATAATAAGCATAATAGAACACTGATTTGAAAAATATTTTTAAATCAATAACTAATAACAATGTTATTAGTGTAGTGAGTTAAAGATTAAAAAGACAATATTCTAAAAATATTTCACAAGTAAACGGTTTTGGAAAACTGTTATTGTAATTAGTTAAGGAAAGGGTTTAAAAATAGCACAATCTCACAATATGTTCTTCCATATAACCTGACGTAATACAATAGTTTTGGCACTATATTAACTGACACTTATTCAAATCCTAAACCAATAATTTTCAATCGACAAAAACTCCTCGTTACTTTCTTCTTATATTTAGCGAAGTCGATAGAAAGTGGAAATATGATCTGCATTGAATCCATCAGTCTAAAAAAAAATGATCGCCCTGGATTTGAAACCATAAAATCTTGCAAAACTTAATTCTGTCTGTGCCATCTTGTGACTTCATAAGAAGTGTCGTTGACTTATAATCATGCATTATGTTGTATTAGAATTTTGTGAGGTATGTTAAAAAATAAGGTATATATGGCCCGCCATATAGCTGTTTGAACGCCCGCGTGTAATACCGATTAGGCCGCCCCTTGTACAATTGTAAACATGCAAATTATGACAATGTTTTGTTTTCCTTTCGATATGTTTTGTCGCCGATGCCACGCCCTTGAAAATGCCGCCCTGCCGCCCCTTGTACAATTGTAGACATGCAAATTATGACAATGTTTTTTTTTTCGATATGATTTTGTCGCCGATACCGTCCCCTTGAAAATGCTGCCCTTGTGCGGTGTACGCTTGCACGCAGCGGCCCTGGGTATATGGAAGTCGCCATACTTATAATAATGTTGAAGTACTGCATAAAGTACTACCAGAAGCGTGCGCAAGTATTAATGGAACTACGTTGCGGAGTTACCCGACCTGTTTTCAACCGTTGTCAATTATGTATCGCGAACAATGGTCAGCATTTTGAACATTGTCTGTGAATATTTAAAAATGAGATTTGTTCTTTTGTATTTCATTTGATTTTGTGCATGCAAGTCTGGTTGATTAAAATATAAAATTGTTAATTAGGCTAGTATTTTGTTATTTAATTACAGGTTATGTTATAGATGAAAATGGAATAAAAGACTTTATGATATAAAAATCCAATATGGCGCCCATTCAACTTTATGGATATCTCGAAAGCCACGATTTTGAATTTTTGTTTGACATTGATTTTAACTTGACTATGTCAAGCATATTACCTTTTATATGAAACTTTTTTTCGTAACTTTTTTATACTTAAGGAGATATTTGACTTTAAAGAAAATGGCGATTTTTTCCATAATTGGTTCGATATTTTAAATTTTTTCAAACAGATTCTAAATCATCATCATGAAACTGAAAAATATTCAATAATAAAGGAAGATGCCCACGCAATACCATCCGGGACATTGGGACACCTGTACACCGAACATTTAGAGGGACCGAGGTAGCTAGAAAAGAGTGGGGCGGTTGTAAAACATATACGGAATTAATGCATTGGCAAGCGTGCTATTCCGTATATGTTTTACAACCGAACCACTATAGATCTATCTCTTTTTTAACTGGCCTTAGTCGCTCTAAATGTTTTGTATATATGTATCTCCAAGTGTAGAACATATATGGTTCTCTGCTTTTTAAAGATGAATTAACATTTTAAAAATCTTTCTGCGTTTGCAAAAACTTTCTATTTTCATTTTGTCGTAAGTTTTGATACATTTCATTAAATCCACAAATTGTATTGATAATTCTATTCACACTGTCCGTGGATAATAAATACAGTTAGAGGAACTGTATTTGAGTAATTATTTCACTGAAAGCAAAATACAAAATGAGATATGACATTCCTGTCACATAACTACTATGGCCTACTTGTCAGGTTTCCAAATTACTAATCATATACAGAGTTCTATTAAAAAATAATTTTCGGTTACTTTTTTAAGTTGCTAATAAAGCTTACTTTCAAACTAAAATATTAAATATTAATATTAAGTTAACTAAAAAACAAAGACCGACTCTAAAAAGAATGTTCTGTATGAACTAACTAAGTTGCTGTCAAACTTACGTAATCCGACAACACCACATTTTAAAAATATTATAAATAGCTATAGGGCTATAGCATCTCCGTTTATTACAGTATTCACATTTTTACAAAGATTTATTGACCAGTTTTCCATATATATTTGATACTCTATTTAGCAAGGATGGCCTGTATTGTTTTTCAATCGGTACACAATAAAAATAAAACTAAGGAATAACGGGTATATATATACATGTATTGACACTCAATTAAAACATGACATAATTACAAAACACATACAAAAAAAACAAATTATGAGACGATATGTACTTAATCAAACATTTGTTTAATGTAATACCACATAGCACACGAGGACAAAGTTGAGATAAGAGGTTAATGATTTCCCACACATCATCCTTTTCTTCAAGATTTTCATATCTACGGAACCATGCCTGCCTGGAGTCAGTCATTAGTGTCTCAGAACTGTTATTAAATTATCAGAAGAAGTGAATGACTTCTCATTTGATTTACTGTGGTTATTATTAGAGGTATTTGAATTGGTAGAGACCTTTGAATTTGATTTTGGCATGGAAATTTACTTTTGACTGGATTTTTATTCGGACGTATCAGGATACGTATATTATTTTTGTTACAACGACTAAGAGAATTGATTTCTGCCAAAGACTTTGATTGTTGTATATTTACATCTTCTTCGCTTGATTGGTATGGTGGAGAAAATAGAACGATGTTGAGAAAATCATCTAAGCTTCTTCTTATATGAGCCTCTGTTAAACTATTTTTCGACTTTGTATTGAATAGTTTTTTGTTAATATCATATAAAGTTGATTGATTGCTTTCAATTTTTATTTGAATTCTGATAATTGGAGTTGCTTACAGACTTCGATTTCTCTATATGTGTAGGAGAATATGAATTTTCCGAGAAACTATTACGATCTCTCCCAGTTTGAGGATTTTAATCCTGCAATATCTTCTAATGATGAAGTATTACTAAAATATCCATCAGATGATGATGCATCACTTTCGTGAGGTGATTTAGTTTTTAAGGTAGTACCTTCTGTAAGCACTATTCTGTAAATGTTTTGATCTTTCATTTTTTAACGTTTTCTTAAAAATCGCGTATTGATACTGTTGCATATCAATTAAATTGGAGTAATCAGATTTGCTATAATATTTTGTTACTAATTTTTTCAAGGATTTTTATGGCAAATATTAAAGATTCTTTGGAATCCTTACTTAGTTTTAATTTATATTTTTGATTAGTGTGACTACTTGTTGATATAGGGTAACTACAGTTCTCTGTATTTTCATTAAATTGTGTCAAATTATTTAAGAAATTGTTATTTTTTAACTGAATTTTTAATCTGGAATGCATATTCTTTGTTTTTTGTTGTCGTCTGTTTTTAACAGATATATATATTTTATTGCTGCGTTTTGTATGTTTCTCAAAATTATATAGACATAAACGATATGCTTCCGAAATTCTTGAGCATTGTCTCTGTTGCAATAACTTCTCAATTCTAGTTTCATTTTCGATGAGCTACAACAGGAATTAGCGGAAGAAATATTTTTTATTTCATGATTTTCCATCATGGTAAAGCGTTTTGATTATTTAACGCCACCTGTACAGGTAAGTTATAAATGTATCGTTCAAATAAACCTTCGTCTTTGATTTTGTTTTATCAATAGGTTTTTGTGTTTTCTTCTGAGTACCTACTGTTTTCATGCTCTCTACATTGCTGTTTATTTGAACTTTTACTTTTCCTCCTAATTTTGATTTATTCTGATTTAGAGACTTTGTGCCTGTTGGTCGTTTAAGGATACTGGCTGATAATTTCCCGTTTAATTGAGTTTCTGTTTGTGAAAAACTGGAATATAATTTTGCTACAACAGGATTAGACGACTTAAACCTTGAATCAATTGCGTTATTATCAACACATTTTAAAGTCTCGTCGAAATTATACTTTTTGAGAAATTTTCTGATTGTTAAATTTATTGTTTCGTTTCTGCGTATTACCCTCTCGCGTGAATTCAGCCTGTGGTATTTTCAGTGTTATGAAGCATCTGTAGCCTTCATAGACTTATTTTTAGGCGATAGAATTTGGTCTCTCAAGTGTTTTAGAAAAGATTTCTTATCAAATGACGTTTCATTTGTTTCAATTGTACGTTTATCAAGTTTTCCTTTTATTCCATTTTCGAATTTTGAATTAAATTTAAAAACAGGATTCTTGCCAATTTTAACTCTGCATACATGATTGTCTTCGGGATAATCTTTTTAATCTAATAATCAGCATGAATATTAGTGGATGGTAGAAATATCCTTTTGCTTATTGCGTTTTAGCCTTCATCGAAGTAAGTGGCGTAAATACTTGTTTCTGTTCTATGCTCTAATTTATTTATAACATCATTAAGCGTATTTAAAATTTCTTTTTGAATATTCTCCTGTTAGATAAAAATTGTTGCATTTTGACATAGCTTTTTTTCTTGAGTGTACTATAACTTATATCTGCTGGGCTCTTTCTCCTTTGATTTATATGAATATTAGCCGGTGACAGGATATCTGAAAC